>JAKCPI010012116.1:0-15166 GCA_023213315.1 Euborellia annulipes | reverse complement strand
TTTAATATTTAGGACGCTAATATAACGAACACAGTGAGAGCTTAGAGGGGGTCCTAAAATTGAAAAAGACGTAGAGAAAAATTCAGAGAGCATCCTCTTTCTGATTGGTTGGTTATATAGGCATAATAAAAAAATTTCTAAATATTAAATTTTAGCCACGTGTGAATATTCTCTAGGAAATTCTGAATTCATTACAAAAAATCCGATGCAATTTGGATTAGAGGTCCCGGAGTTATAGATAGGTGAAGTTTCAAAGTTTTTTCTTCTCCCATGTTAATTATTTGCTCTTCTTAATTCGAGCAAAGGAGGGGAAGTGACAGCATCCCGCCCTCCCTCCCTCCCACTGCCTCCATTGTCGAGTGTCTGCTTGGCGCCACCTCGCCCCGCCCCCTTCTCTTATTTTTATTTGATTATGAACTAAATCTATTTTCTCTTTATTTAAATTTACTGCACCAACCTGTGAATTGGACGGCCTTCCTTGAAACGATTATAACAATCTTGGAAATTCTATGTACCTTACAAAATAATAAAAAATATCATAAAGATTCCCTTAATGGGTTCTAAAATCATTCCATTGGTCTTAACTTGAGGGGGGAGGTGGACTCTTTTTCACTTTCATTGTCTTTTATTTGAAAGAGCGTTGCCAGCCACCTAACTTAAAGAATAAATTGAAAATAATTTTGATTTAAAAAGAAAAGTAAAGAAAAAAAATTGTTTCAAGTGTTTTCTGATAATATCAGAGTAGGAAAAAAAAACCAAATCTTAAAAAAAAAGAAATATTTTTAACTTTTTATAAACCATTATTTTTTCCTAAGAGAACAATAAACTTTAAACTTAAACTTTAAATTTTTTTGGACATTTGGAAGAACTATAAAAATTTAAAGAAAAAAAAATTAATTAAGCAGTAAGAGAATATTGTCAAATAAATGATAGTTATATATTTAGTTAGATGTAAAATCTTCAATTCTTTATCATCACATGGTTGTTATATTTATTTGAACACAAGCGATATTTCGATCTTGTATTACTGTAGGGTAATAAGAATATACATTTTAAAGAGCATCTAAAAAAATAATTGATTTATTAATTAAAAAAAAAAAAAAATTGTTAGAGCTAATTTTGAGAAAATCGAAAAAAAACTGAAAAACTACATCAGTAAAGTACTAGTACTTATTGGCTGATTTTGATTAAAAGCTTATTTCCACGCCTCAGGAGGGTTTCTAACTTAAATATAAAATTTCACCCTCCTAGCTCAATCCTTCATGCTTAAAATTGAACACACATAGACAAGAGAATGTAAAAAAAAAAAATAGGGGGGGGGGGCGTGAGATATTTATTTGGTTCCCAACGGGCCTGCGAATCCAAAAAAGTTTAACAAGCACTGAACTAAAGGTCTAAAGGGATGGATTTTTTTATTTAATATATTTATGAGAAATAAGCATCTCTTTGATTGAAGACAAAATATTTTGAAATTTTATTTTTTCTCAAAGGATTGAATTTTTTTATAGATAAATATGCAGTGTTTTATTCTTATAGTTAAAAAAAGTTTCGAATAAAATGTTATAAAAAAGCATAAAAAGATGAAATCAATCAATTTGGCAATTATTTCAAATGATGGGAGAGCATCAATTTGCTTTTTCTAATTCGATCGGCGCCCAGAGTGCAGCCAGGGAGCCTCGCTTCACTCTCGTCTAGGCTTTTTCTTCACGCGCAGATTCGCTTTTCAAAAAGTTGCTATATCTCTCTTATTTTTCGTTGGATTTGTGGAAAAATGCAAAACTGGTCTTTTCAAACAATTATAAAGCTATAGACATTTTTTTGTTTAACTACGACCACATAAAATGGGGGTTTATTAATTGCCTTTTACATCTTCAAATTTTAACTGCCTCTTTCATTTTCTAATTATCCTAATTTATTGTTTTTTAATTAAATAAACACATTTAGGCCTTGATATTGATTGAATAACTTAGTATATAAAATATTCAAGCAAAACAATGAAATTTTAGTCTCAAAACGTTCTGAAAATTATTAAAAATCGATTTTCCACCCATTTATTTTGACATATTGATTTTTACTTTCTCTTAAAATTAAAAATCAATTATTTTTTTTGATGCTGGTCTATTTTGCTTTCAAAATTGTTTGAAGACCACCATGGGCGTAACTAGAGATTTTGGCTGGGGTGGGCATGGGACCAGCCATCCTCGCTGGGGGGGGGCATTCGATCAGATAGCCCCGGCCGGGGCAAGGAGCTTTCTTGCTGGGGGGCACGAGCCATCTGGGGGGGGGGGGGGTAGGCGCCTCTGTCCCCCCTCTAGTTACTCCCATGATAATCACGTATTCAAATTTTATTGTTTTGAAATTCAATAATGAAATCTAGAAGTTTTTATCGCCTGAAGAATTAGTATGTAAGATGTTCTATCTAAAATAATGAAATTTGGGTCCTGAAATGTCCAAAATATAATTAAAAATCGATTTTCAATATATTTTGATAGGTGAATTTTGTTTCTCTTAAAATTAATAAAACAAAACTATTCTAGATAGATAAATAATGATTAGTGCATTTTAATCTGCATAAATTCCTGATTCGATATGTTTATTTGTTAATATTAGTTTTGTCAATTTAATAAAATTCAGCCACTTATTTCTTTTTTAGTGTTGAATTAGTTATTAGTGTAGCTATTAATTTTTAAAATTTTATAATAAAAATACAATTTTATTCCCCCCCCACACATAGACATGTCGATGAATTCTTTATCTTAATTATAACAAGGTCAAGTTCAAATTTTTAGTTGCTTTTTATGACTTGTTTATATCATAAAATAATAAAACGCCTGAGGGCCTGGCAACGGAGAAGAGCAACAGTCCCCCCCAATAAATACGGTTAAGTGATGCCAAGCACGGCGAAAGCTCGAGATTGGTGACCCAAGCCATCAGCGTGTAGAACGTCCCCGGTAGCCATCGATACTATGTATTTTCGAAAGTGTATTAATAAATATACACCCATGAATGGCCTCTGCAGTCGAAGAGGTTTTTTTTTTAAATAAAAAAAAAAAAAAAAAAACAGTTGATTTTAAAAGTTTCACTTTAATAAATATTCATCTGATTGACTGTGATTTGAACCAACTTCGCTTTTGGGCCTTTTGAGATTATCAATATTGACATTTGTCACTATCTTTAATATCTCGGTCTTGAGGGGGAGGGGGAAATGAAATAATTAAATATTGAAAAAAAAAATAATAATAAAAAATAACTTTATATGTTATTACAGCAACGAAATGAAAATTTTTAATTGCCCCCAACTTCCAAAAAGTTGTCCACTACTGTAATAAAAGAAAATAAATTTTCTATAAAAAGTGAAATCTGGCAACGTGGCAAGAGCCCTGGACAGCTCTAACAATCCAGGAGGGGAGGAAATCGCCAGCCGCCCCTCCGTTGGTCCACTTAAGAAGACGAAATTAATTCAAGATATAAAATAATAAAAACTTAGAAAATTGAATTGCTTGTAACTCACAAACCCCTGCACCAATTTGCATGCGGTTTTTTTAATAAGTTCAGAAAATTCGGAGAATTATTTTGAAATAGGAAAAAAAAATAATATTTAATAATTTTTTTTTTTTCATTTTCATTTAAAGGAGAGAATTTTAGTCAAAAATATATTTACAGGTTTTTTTAATTAATATTCTGTTTGCGATAAATAATCACCTTTGAAGAAATTTTTTATTCCTTTTAGCAAACATTGATAAAACTCAACAGCTACAACTACAATATTGATAAGATTTCTCGTGAAATTTTATAAAATTTGAGGATGAAAAGAGGAAATAATTCAAATTGACCTTTATTTCGAACGATGGAAGCAGTAGCGTAGCCAGGATTTCTGCTTGGGGGGGGGGGCAAAAGTTTTATGACACCCCCCCTTCTCCAAGAAACTTAAAGTGGAGAAATTTTTTTTAGATAATATAATATATTAATTATAAATAAAAAACAAATAAAAAAAATTTTTTTTTCTTGAAATAAAAAATAATTTTAATACAAAATTCGTAAATATTAGAGATTTTTTCAATTATTTATAAGTTTTTTGTTAGTTTTTAGAATTTATGAGAGTTAATAAAATAATTATTTAAAAAAAAAATCATTAGGGAAAACAATAGGTATTTTTTTGTTTTGGAAAGGCTTTGGGGGCGACCTCCCTGGCCCCCCCCTGAATACGCCACTGGATGGAAGTGTCAATTTTATATTTCAAAACTCGATCGGCCCAAGCCCAAGGACACTTTATTTGCCACTGGCTTTTTTTTCCTCACTCGTCCGCTTTTCAATCAAATGCTAAGCTCGAATATATGAAGCCGAATCTTTGGCAAAATGCAAACCTGACTATTAAATACAACTCTAAACCTCTAGGAATTTTTTAGTTTAGCTACCCCCAAGGAAAATATAAGTTAATTAGTGGACTTCACCATTTTCAAATTCGGAACTCTCTTTCATTTTTTTAAAAATTACGTATTTAAATTTTATTGTTTTGAAATTAAATAAAGAAATTTAGGAGTTTTTATCGCCCATTTTTTTTCGACCAGTTGAGTGTACTTGTGCTTTTTCTTTGATGATGTTTTTATTAATAATTTCGTTAATAATTAACAGATTTTTACGAATGAATAATTTTTAGAAAGCCAATGAACTCTAGAATATCGTAAATATATGTTTTTTTCATTCAGGGATACCTAAAATTGTATTTGGAGTGACCGAAGAAAAAAAAACTGAAAAAATTCGATTTTTCTAAACTTTTAGCCGTTTGCGGCACGTCTAAATGACTTCCGATTGGGTTGAAACTAAAAATTTATATGTAGCAATACGCATGCGTAACTCGTCGTCTCACTCATGAACAGATATATTTAGTTTCCCATAGCACCTTAGTTTCAAACTTGCATTTTAAATGTTGACTGCTTGAAATAAACTATGGTTATTTTTCAAAATTTTAATCTCATATTTGGACATTTTATACACAATATAGAATCCTAAATAAATACAAAATTTCATAAGAATTGGAAAAAAAATTTTTAAATGCGTAAAAAGTTCCAAAGGGGACCCCCTTTTGAATCGAAATTAACATACAAATCCCTATAGGAAATTAATTAACATTAGGCCTATGAGAGAAGGCGGAAAGTGAATTTAAAAAGAGTAGAGACGATAATGTTTGCAAGTGAGAGAGTTTTCTATGAAACAATTAAAGACAGAAATAAAATAAAAATAAAAGGGCATATGCCCTCGGGGCTTGGTGTAGAGATTAGCTTGCTAACCTCTTATACCAAACGTCGCGGTTTCGGACCCCAGGCAGTCCGATGATTTTATTTAAGCCATTTGGATACTAAATGGTTTAAATAAGAACGCCTGGACCCCAAATATGTATATTAAATCAATAACGGTTATCGTTTAAAGTCTTAAATGGCCTGAGTTGCAGAAAAGACAGAGTGAATGTGTGTGTGTGAATGAGAAAAAAGTGCGAGTGTTTAAAAACAAAAAAAAAAAAAAGGGCATATAAATAATCTATATATATAATTCACTAATGTCCGTCTGTCTGTCTGTCTGTCTGTCTCTCTGTCACGCTCTATTTAGGCAACTTGGAATTTTGAAATGAAATTTTTTATACATAAAGACTACCTTTTCGGGATTACAGGAAAATTATTTTCATCCCGAAATTCCCATAACTTTTTGAGTTATTAATTTTTAAAGTTACGATTTCTCCCATAGGAAATGTATAGAGAAATATTTAAGTATTCTTTTCATTTGTGTATTCCATGAATGTAAACAAATCTTCAAACAGGCACTGGTTTGGAATAGTAATGATAATTTTTTTTTCATAATTAAGAAGAAAGGGCGAGGGTCCGCCGCAGGCGGGCCCGAGCCAGCTGGAAGGGGTCCAGGGGGGTACGGGGGGGGGGGGGGGGGGCGGAGGGGGGGGGCCGCGGGCGGGGGCGGAGGGGGGGGGGGGGGGGGGGGGCCCCGGCCCGGCGCGAAGCCCCCGCAGGCGGGCGGCGCGGCTAGTTGTATTTTAATAAAAAAGAAAAAAAATAAGAATGCTTGGACCCCTAGTATGAATATTAATCTCTATAACGGATATAACGTAAAAGTCTTAAAGGACCTAAGTTGCCGAAAAGACTGTGTGTATGTGTGTGTGAATGTGAGTGTGAATGAGAAAAAAGTGTGAGTGATTAAAAAAAAGATTTAAATTCTGTTACCATGGCAACTACAGTATTTCTCCTCTCTTTCCTATGAAGAACAAGAGTAAAGTGGTCTTCAGGGGAAGATTTCAGCGGCAAAATAAGAATATACATTTTAAAGAGCATCTAAAAAATAGTTGATTTATGAATTTTAAAAAAATCCTTGAAGCAAATTTTGAGAAAATCGAAAAAAACTGAAAAAGTACATCAGTAAAGTACTAGTACTTTTTGGCCGATTTTGTTTAAAAGCTTATTAACACGATTTCGGAAGGGGCCTAACTTTAATATAAAATTTCAACCTCCTAGCTCATTTCCTTCATGGTCAAAAGTGTCCACACACACACACACACAAGACCAATTTGCGGGTCCCACTTTTTTTGGACTCAGGGGACCTCAAAACATGTATATCCATCAAAATCTCGACATCGAATTTTTGACATGATCGCAATACTTTCTCTCTATATATTTCATATATAGGGTAAGAGAAAGTAAAAAAAATGATTAAAAATTTATTTTAATTAAGCAACACGCCAAAAACCTGTGTTCCGACGAGTAGTGTAGCTGTGGCAGATTGAAATAAATTCAAGGTAAAAACAGAATTAAATAAAAAATCATTTTAAAATTACAAGAAATCCAATAAGTTTAGTTTTAATAAAATATCCTTTAAAAATGACGGGAAACCCTGTCAATTTCGTTTTAACAAAATTTCCTTTTAAATTTACGGGAAATACTGTCAGTTTTTTTTAAAGGAAAAACTTTTAAAATTATAAGTCAATTTCCTTTTAACAAGATATCCCATTGAATTGACGAGAAACCTCATTGGCGCATTTTCATTACGGTTTCGGAATGAATTGAAGGGTTTTCCATTGAAATTACAAGGTTTTTTTTTCAGTGTATAAAATTATTTTTTTTTTCGTCAAATACACCTAAACATTCTTTCTGTTTTATTTCATAGGCAGGACTACGTTGATTCTTCGTTCCTTTCTTCCATTTATTCACATTCTTTTTATATCTATCCAAAACAGCTGGATCCCTTCCGAAAATAAATAAATACTCTTTTCCTAAAAAATTGTTTAAGCAATATAAAGTATAATAATAATCTTTAATAGAAAGAAAAAAATAAACATGCTTACCATGCTCGTCAAATGAATATCCTACTGAGTAATTAAATTTATCAAATTCTATATATTTAATCATGGCTTCTGAAAATTTAAAAATATTTTTTATTAAACAGAAACAAACAGTCTTCTATATAGTCTATTATAATCTACTGTATAATGAATATTAAATGACATAGAAACTCGATTATCTGGATTCTAAATTATCCCCACACAAGGATTTTTTTGGGATCAAATTTGTTCTCACATTTTTTTTAACATCTCAAGATATTGTATTTAAAAAATTCACCTAACTTGATATTTGTTTACAAAGAAAAATCGGTACATACCTTTTCCTTCGCAGGTTACCTTGTAAAGAAATTTTCCTCCTTTTAATGAAATAATGCTTATTTCTCTAGTAGAGTTGGTCTGTGTTCCATTTCTGGAATTTTCATAAAAATGAATTTTTATTTTTAATTCAATGTGTAATGAATATAAATTTAATTCTAATACGACAGTAACCCGTGGATTAGAGAGAAGACATTAATTAGCATTTCGTACCTGAGGCCCCGGGTTTGTTTCCCTCCAAAGCGAGAAAATTTAATTCAATTGATTTAGTTACTAATCATTTGAAATAAATAGGGATGGAGTCTAAATGGTCCTTCACTACCGTAATAGGCTAAATAATAGTACAATAATCATTAGAAACGGGCAGAGAATCATTCAACTAAGGATGAAAAAGGAAGTTACTTCCGGAAGTCAGATTGTGTTGACACTAGTAAGAAAAAACCAGATTTTTTCTTTTTGCAAGATTTTTAATGGCTTGGCGACACAGCTTATTTCAGTTTCGATCTCTATGGGTCATCATCAGGCCAAAGATTCAAATCCAATTGTTTCTATTTAAAAGATTTGGGTTGCAGGGTAAATAATCTGAACCCCTGAACCCCAGCTAGTTTACGAATCTTGCTCGAGACAATAATTTTTTCGCACACAATTTTTTTTTTTTAAAGTTACACAAATCGGATAGTACAGAGATCTTTAATTGTTGTAGGTTCGTATTTATATCAAACATATAATTTTCTAAGAATTCCGTTGTTAGATTTAAAAAAAAAACATTCTAATTAATACAATTATAAAATTCTTTTTGGCTTGTGAATTTTACTAGATCTCAAATTTTTTACTTTCTCTTAACTATGTATATATGTAATATATATAGAGAGAGAAAGTATTGGATTCATGTCAAAAATTCGATGTCGAGATTTTGATGGATCTTCACGTTTTGAGGTCCCCTGAATCCAAAAAAGTGGTTTTCGCGACATGGTCTGTCTGTGGGTGTGTGGGTGGGTGTGTGGGGGTGTGGGTGTGTGTGTGTTCAATTTTAAGCATGAAGGAATTGAGCTAGGAGGCTGAAATTTTATATTTAAGTTAAACACCCCCGGGACCGGAAAAATAAGCTTTTAATCGAAATCGGCCAAAGATTACTAGTACTTTGCTGATGTACTTTTTCAGTTTTTTTCGATTTTCTCAAAATTTGCTCCAACGATTTTTTTTAAAATTCAAAAATCAATTATTTTTTAGATTCTCTTTAAAATGTATATTCTCATTTTGTGATTGAAATCTTCTGAAGACCACTTTACTCTTGTATTTCATAGGGAAGATAGGAGAAATGGTTGCCATGGTAACAAAATATAAATATTTTCCCATACTTATAAATTTTACATCTGAATTCATGTTTCGTACTGTCGGGAACTAAATATATGTCGACACAAAAAAATCTGGTGTGACAAGCACAGAACACAACTTTCGATTACCGAAGGTAAGAGAAAGTTGTGTGATGTGCGCTAGTCACACCAGATTTTTTTATTAATCTTTTTAATACGTCAAACCAATTTGGATACCAAAAGGCTTAAACAAGAATGCCTGGACCCCCAATTTTAATTAAAAACGGTTATCGTCAAAAGTCTTCTATGTCCTGAGTTGCCAAAAAGACTGTGTGAATGTGAGTGTGAATGAGAAAAAAGTGTGAGGGTTAAAATATATATATATATATATATATATATATATAAATACGTCAAACACGTCTTTTTAATGATAATAATAATAATTATTATCACATTATGTGTGCTATCACATTATTTCACATATTCACATTATGTGAATTCACATGTTTGACGTATTAGCCAAAAGCGGTTATAACATATTTTAGAATTTATTCTTAGAATTTATAAAAATTCTATTGGTAAACAAAGTAGTTATAACAAAAAATAAAACAGGGTTTCCATATTTGCACTTCTTCCTATAATACAGTCAGTCTTTTCTTCAATAATTTTATATCCATTCCATCAGTCCTACTTTACACAATCAATAATACTGACACTCATTGACAAAATTATTACTATTACCGATCGTGTAAGGGGTTTTAAGTGACTAATGCCCGTATTTATAAACAAGGGGAAAAGGAAGCCCTCTCAAAGGAAGCCTTGAAAACTCAAGGCCTCCTTATTTCATAGAGGGATCTCGGGTCTTCCTTCGTGAAGTAGGCAATTGGAAGTAATATTTTAGGGATTTTTAGTGATAAATTGGCTACCTGACATGAAGTTAACAATTTGACTGCCCGAAACTAACCTCACCTGAACCAAAATTTTCTCTTTTACTTTCTCTTACCTATGTATATATGTAATATATATATAGAGAGAAAGTATTGGATTCATGTCAAAAATTCGATGTCGAGATTTTGATGGATCTTCACGTTTTGAGGTCCCCTGAATCCAAAAAAGTGGTTTTCGCGACATGGTCTGTCTGTGTTTGGGTGTGTGTGTGTGTGGGTGTGTGTGTGTGTGTTCAATTTTAAGCATGAAGGAATTTTGCTACGTGGTTGAAATTTTATATTTAAGTTAAACATCTCCCGGGACCGGAAAAATAAGCTTTTAATCAAAATCGGCCAAAGATTACTAGTACTTTACTGATGTACTTTTTCAGTTTTTTTCGATTTTCTCAAAATTTGCTCCAACGATTTTTTTAAAATTCAAAAATCAATTATTTTTTAGATGCTCTTTAAAATGTATATTCTCATTTTGCAATTGAAATCTTCTGAAGACCACTTTACTCTTGAATTTCATAGGAAAGCTATGAGAAATGGTTGCCATGGTAACAAAATATAAATATTTTCCCATACTTATAAATTTTACATCTGAATTCAAATGTTCCGTACTGTCGGGAACTAAATATATGTCGACACAAAAAATCTGGTGTGGCAAGCACAGAACACAACTTTCGATTACCGAAGGTAAGAGAAAGTTGTGTGCTGTGCGCCAGTCACACCAGATTTTTTTCATTATATAGGCCTACAGGTCAAAAAAAAAATATTCAAATGGAAATAAAAAATTACATTGAGCAAGAGAAATTGCTTTTTGCCCAATTTGTGAGTGAAGAAAACGCTATTGAAAATAAAAAAAACATATGCCATTACTTTAAAAGAAAAGGCAGAACCATGGGAAAGAGTGACAAAAAATTATATCAAATTCAAATCAAAAATTATACTCAGGGATGTACTATTCGAACAAGCATCTCTGTATCTTTTACGAAAGGGAAGTTCATCAAAAAATTCTATTAGATTTCCACAATCGCGTAGATATTTTTTAGAAGGTTACAAATTGATAATGTTTAAATTAATAGAAGACCTTTTCGGAGACACAAAAATAGATATATTTATTTGGAGAAAAATTTATATAATAATATACAAAATATCGTAACCAAAAACATTATATCAAAACATAAACAAACACTTGATTAGTGATGGTTTGTCACACAAGTATATATTTTAACACTCCCCCTTGACAAACTATCACTAAACTGATTCAAAATTATTTCAAATTCAATCCAAATTTTTCACAATTAATCTTCATAACATTTCCGTTCTTCGCTTTCGTAAAAATGTCGGCTAAATTTTCTGATGACTGGATATATTCAAATTTCAAAGTTCCATCTTCAACTTTCTCTCTTAAAAAATAATGCTTCAAATCAATATGTTTATTTCTTTCAGAAGTAATATAGGTCTTCGCCAAAGCAATAGCTCCATTATTATCTGCATTCACTTCTTGAGGATTTTGGATAAAAGATTCTGCTCCAATTTCTTTCAAAAAATTTTTCATCCAAATCACTTCCTTTCCTACGTTACACATTGCGATATATTCTGCTTCCACGGTAGATAAAGCTGCCGTCTGTTGTTTTTTACTACTCCATGAAATTGCTCCCCCTGCAAGAAGGAGAATATATCCATTGAAAGATCTTCTATCAATTTTATTATTCGCCCAATCTGCATCACTAAATGCCTTTAAAGTATTTCCTGTCTTCTTATAATTTAATTTATAATCTTTAGTCTTCTTTAAATATCTAAAAATTCGTTTCACTCCTTGCCAATGTTCTTCTTTAGGGTTTTCACAAAATTGACTCATATAAGATGTCGAATAAGATAGATCCGGTCTTGTTCCACAAGAAAGATAGATCAATCCTCCAATAGCTTGTTTATATTTATGAATTAATTCTTCATTTCTTTCTTCATTATTCTTCACTCTCACATAATTAGTTCCTGGATCCATAGGACTGCTTGCTTCTCTTGCTTCATTCATTCCAAAAGTTTCCAATAATTCTTCAATATAATTCTTTTGATTCAATGATAGTGTTCCATCAGTAAAATGTTCAACTTCAATAGATAAAATTTTTGAAATTTTCCCCAAGTCTTTCACTTCAAATCTTTGACTAATTAACAATTTAAAATCTGAAATATCTTTTTCTTCTCTTCCCGTAATCAACAGATCATCTACATATACTCCAATAATTAAATTTTCTTTATAATAAACGCATGGATCAGCCTGTGATCTTTTAAAATTTATTGATTTCAAAAATTCATCTATCTTTCGATTCCATTCTCTTCCAGATTGTTTTAGTCCATATATGCTCTTTTTTAATAAACATACATAATCATCTTTTCTTTTATCTTCACATAAAATAGGTTGTTCCATATAAATTGTTTCATGAAGATCTCCATTCAAATAAGCTGCTGTGATATCTAGTTGATGAATTTTCCATTCTCGTTCAATAGCCAAAGCTAGAATTGTTCTAATAGATTTCATTTTAATAACAGGAGCGTAAGTTTCCTTAAAATCGATTCCTTCCTTTTGCGAGTACCCACATGCCACTAAACGAGCCTTATATCTTTCGATCTTTCCATTATTATCATACTTTTTCCTAAAAATCCACTTGCATTTTACAATATTTTTATCTTTGGGTCTCTTCACTAATGTCCAAACTTCATTTCTTTTCATATTATTCATTTCATCTTCTATCGCTAATTTCCACTTTTCATTTTCAGGACCGGTTAAAGCTTCTTTCAAAGTGGTAGGATCTGGAAAATTATTTGAATTAATTGCTAAATTACATGATTGTACCTGTAGAGTCTTCTTTTTCGCTATTCTTTCCGATCGTCTCAAAGGTTGAATTACAGGTGGATTTAATAAATTAATTTCATTTTCATTTGTTGAATTAATTTCATTTTCAGTCGATTTATTATTCTCTTCCAAAAATAATCTATTTTCTGTTTCTTTTTCCGATTCAATTTTATTTTGATTTTCTTCACAATTATTTCGATCTTCTTCTTCTTCTTCTATTTCAATAGTTACATATTTTGAATCATCACTTTCGTCTTTCTTTTCTATTCTTGAACTATTAAAATCCTTACATGGGAAAATATTTTCATTAAATTCAACATTTCGGGAGAAAATAAATTTATTTTGATTTTTATCCCATAGTTTATATCCTTTTACATTATCAATATACCCTAAAAATATATATTCTTTAGCTTTTGGGTCCAATTTTCTTCTATTTTCTTCCAAATTCCAAGCCTGACATCCAAAAACTTTGAAATAATTCAAATTAACTCTTCTATTTGTCCATAAAGCTTCTGGAATATTTCCATTTATTGATTGAGAAGGACATTTATTTCGAATATAACAAGCAGTGACCAAAGCATCTGCCCATAATGTTTTCGGTATTCCAGATTGAATAAGTAAACATCGTGTCATATCAAGTAGAGTTAAATTCATCCTTTCTGCCACCCCGTTCTGTTGAGGTGTTCCGGGAATAGTTAACTGTCTTCTTATTCCATTTTCAATTAAATATCTTTCAAAAACTTCATTTATATACTCGCCACCATTATCACTCCTCAATGTTTTGATTGAACGTCCATGTATCTTCTCTACCATATTTCGATATTCAACAAATTTTTCAAAAACTTGACTTTTCTTCTTAATAGGATAAACAACTGTAAAACGGGTATAATCATCAATAAATGTTACAAAATAATTCGACCCACCTTGTGAAGTTGGTTCTATTTTGCCAACCACATCTGAATGTATAAGTTCCAAAGGATAATTAGCTCTTGTCGCTTTATTTTTTGGAAAACTTTTCCTTTTTAATTTACCTAAAATACAAACTTCACATGGAAAATTCTTTGTTTCTTTATCATCTTCAATTTCATCGTCACTAATCATTTTCTTTACATCATTAAAATTCAAATGACCCATTCTCTTATGTAATAAAGATGCATTTATGTTTTTACAAAATTTAGTTGAAATTTCTTGTTCCTCAACAATATATAATCTTCCTTTTCGATAAGCAGTTAAAATAATTTCTCCATCTTCTTCCATGATTATTGCTTTTCCTTTATTAAATTTAACAGTTAACCCTTTTTCTTCAATTCGGCCAACAGATAAAAGATTTCCACCTAATTCTGGGACATATAAAACATTCTCTAATAAAATTTTGTTACCTCCATATTCATTAGAAAGTTCAAATTGAACATCTCCTATCCCCTTGACCATTGCCTCACTTTGATTTGCCACTTCAACAATAGAGTTTTTCTCCACAAAATTATTTAATTTGAATCTCACTGACGTCATGTGGTCGGTGGCCCCACTATCTAGAAACCAAATATTTTTATTAGAAATATTAAATTTATCTGTGATTTGTAAAGCCTTCAATGTGCTCGTCATCTTAGCATGATCCTTTTTATTCGTTTCAAAGTTCTTATTTTCATATTTTTCATTTTGATTACAATTTCGGTGTCCATACTTTCCACAAAAATTACAATTACATCTTCTTTCATTTGAATAATTATTCCTAAAATTTTTATTTTCATTGTATCTATGATTAAAATTCCTCGGTTGATAATGATTAAAACTTCTTGGGTGATATTCTTTCTTATATTCTTTATTCATTTCTGTATTTTTATTAATATATAAAGCTTTTCTATTCTCCACTTCACGACTTTCATCTCTTCTTGATTGACGTTTTTCTTCAATAAACAATTTCGCCTTTACCATTTTCGTAGATAATTCATTTTCATCTTGTTCTAAACTAATAATCAATTGTTCATAGCCCTCAGGCAAACCCATTAACATAATTAATGATAATTCTTTGTCTTCAAATCCATAACCATTTATAGATAATTTCCTATGAATATCCATCAACCTTCCAAGATAATCTTTGATTGACTCGTCAGTTTTCTTTTTAATATTAAATAAATCCCTCATGAGTTGGAGAGTATGCAACAATCCTTGTTTTGTATTAATATCGTGTAAGATATTCCAAGCTTCTTTCGCTGTTTTACATTCGCCAATATCATCTAAATAATTATCTTCTACAACAAGAAAAAGAAAAGTTAGGGCTTTATTATTAACCTTATTTTGGATCTGAGGATAATTCAACTCCATATCCTGGGTCAATTGCTTCCCAGCATCCCTTTTGGACCAATGCAGCTCTACATCGGATTGACCAAGAATGATAGTTATCATTAGATAATTT
>JAKCPI010012114.1:0-48966 GCA_023213315.1 Euborellia annulipes | reverse complement strand
AGTGAAACTTTTATTATATCCTCCCAGAGATTTTTTGGCTCTTCTATCAGCATGTGTCGCGTTACAGGTCGTGACGTCAAGTGCCGTGACGCTGCAAGTCATGACGTCACTATCGCCAATAGCGAAATAGAAATTTGAAATTTAATATATATAACGAATTATAAGAAAATAATTGGAGATTTAATAATTCAATTTTTAAATTGATAAAATATAATTTTTAAAATATTTTAAAATGATCCCGAGCCAGCAGGTGGGGTCCAGGGAGGTAAAGCCACCTGGCTTCAACGGGCGGAGCGGCTAGTTACCAAATAAATATAGTTCACAGTTTTTCATATGCCTGTATTGATTTACCATTATCATTCATTTTTTTCCATTATTAAGTTAAGATTAAAAACGCGATTTTAATACCCTTAATTGAATAATTTTCTGAAAACTTTCAGTTAAACGCCTACGATCCGAAAAAAAGTTTCACTTGCATCGTGGTTTCATAAAACCACACAATGATTTTAATGTGTTGTTTGTTTATAATTCTCATGTCCATTAATAGGTAATAATCAGGCTGAATGCATGCATCCCAAGGGGAATGAATGAATGGATGTATGAATGAATGAATCTCGCAAATGTTTGCTCTTCCGGTTTACGAGAGGCCATCTTTGTTGGATAATTAAGCTTTTTAGTGCTTAAAACAAATGAATCAATTTCTTCCTCCCCACCCGGGATTTTATTCCACATAAAATGGTTTGGTTATGTCAATAAGCCTGTAGAACAAACAGACTTTCCCCTCTCTCCTCAACTGAAACTCCATCTTCAAGAAGTCTGTATATATGTAAATGAGAAGTAACAAACACCCACATTTCTTTTTATTTTTATTATATTTTACTGACCAAATAAAATGAATAGCGTGCATTTTTGCACTCTTAATTGGGTAGAGAGAATTAATTTAAAAACCATCATCACACTGACCTCAAAACCTATTCATAACATTGACAGTTGAATTGATTAATTGGACCCTGTTAAGCATTAGTGTGTCAAGCGCCAAAAAAAAAATTAAAAATTGAGTTAAGCACGGAATATTGTTTCAAATGCTATAATTAATAGTATTTTTTATAAAATATGTCCTAAAAAAATTTATATTTAATGTTACTTGCACAATTGGCGAAAAAAATTATATATAATCTAATCAAAACAAAAAACGTTAATGTTAATTTTCTCAAAACTCGGTAGATGGCGTTTGACACACTAATGCGTAACAGGGTCCAATTAATCATGAACTTTCGATTAATTGCTTCCTAGCTTGAGCTTCCCTAGATCGGATCATCGTGTTTGGTTATTAAATAAATAATAAATAAAGTGACAATAAGTTCCAATTTAAAAGAGATTTGGAATAATGAATCGACTAGGAGATGGTCAAATGGGTTGCCTATCTACCAACATGTTACTCCTACAAATTTTCAAATAACTAATCAGCATGGTTCCTCATTTTTACTTTCTCTTACCCTATATATGAAATATATATAGAGAGCAAGTATTGCGATTCATGTCAAAAAATTCGATGTCGAGATTTTGATGGATATACATGTTTGGAGGCCCCCTGAGGCCAAAAAAGTGAGTCCCGCAAATTGGTCTCTGTGTGTGGACATTTTTAACCATGAAGGAAATGAGCTACGAGGTTGAAATTTTATATTTAAGTTAGACACCCCCCCCCCGAACTCGTGAAAATATGATTTTAAACAAAATCGACCAAAAAGTACTAGTACTTTACTGATGTACTCTTTCAGTTTTTTTTCTATTTTCTCAAAATTTGCACCAACGATTTTGTTTAAAATTCATTAATCAACTATTTTTCTAGGTAGGCCTACTCTTTAAAAAGTACATCAGTGAAATTTTTCGTGGAATATTTGCTATTAAATTTTTTTATCTAAAAAAATTCAAATGAGTCTATATCACCTAATTTTTTAAAGTAAATAAAATATAAAAATTCATATTAATTTTATGACTTTAAGATAATAAGAATATTCTAATTTCACTGATAAATAAAACCAACACAATATGTCATAAAATAACACTTAACATTTACAGTTTTTATAAAATATATATAATTTATTTTAAAATTTATATTAATAATTATGAACAGCACCTACCGGTTTTGGCCCCGGGGCTTTATCCCCTTTGGGATTTTTTATTTTAAACCTGTCTAGGGTTTTATTTAATTGTACGAAAAAATTGACAGAGTATCGATATTTTTTAATCGATACCTAGTTGGTATCGATACATTTCGACCGATACTGTAACGAGTAGAAAGTATCGATAACTCACTGGTATCGTTTCATCCCTACTTGCATCATACACCTGATAGGTGTAAACAAACCGTTTAACAAAGGATGATCGAAAATTAAACGAAGGTCAACAGTAGAACTAAACTTTTATACTAACCGGCTGGAGATTCACTGGTTCGCTCTCTGTCCTCAGAGATAAAATGTAATTTAATTATATTTCTATTGTCTATTTGAACAAGTCACATTTTTACTTTCTTTTGCCTATGTATAATATACGCTGTATACATTGTATTATATATATGTAATATATATGTTTATTTGGAAAGAAATTATTGAATTCATGTCAAAAATTCGATGTCGAGATTTTGATGAATATACAGGTTTTGAGGTCCCCTGAATCGAGAAAGTAGTTTTCGCGACATGGTCTGTCTGTCTGTGAACAAAATATCTCAAGAACGAAAAGAGCTAGGAGGTTGAAATTTAATATTTAAATTAGGCACCTCCCTGGAGCATGAAAATAAGATTTTAAACAAAATCGGCCAAAAAGTACTAGTACTTTACGGATGTAATTTTTCAGATTTTTTTTCTTTCTAAAAATTCGCTCTAAAGATTTTGATTAAAATTCAAAAATCAATTATTTTTTAGATGCTCTTTCAAATGTATATTCTCATTTCGCTCTCATAATTGTTTGAAGCACACTTTACTATTGTACTTTATACGAAAGATAAGAGAAATGGTTGCCATGGTAACAAAATACAAATATTTTCCCACAGATAAATTTTATTACATCTTGAATTTTAATATATCGGCGGAAACTAAATATATGTCGACACAAAAATTTTGGTGTGACGAGCACAGAACACGACTCTCTTGCCGAAGGGTAAGAGAAAGCTGTGTGCTGTGCGACCAGTCACATCAGATTTTTTAAATTTAAATTAATCCATCGATTTTTTTATTTTGAAATAAATAGGCCCTAAATCACCACTGTATGTGCAAAAGTTTCAATTGCGGGTTATTATAATTTATATTTTAACCTTCATGTCTAATTAATAAATTTAAGTTTAGGCTTTTTTTTGACAATTATCATTTATCACCAAAAGCGTCACATATTTAATAAATTTAAAAAAAAGTGATAAGATAAATTTTAAAAGTTTACTTTTTTCATTAAAGGCGTTGAAAATAGTTTAAAAAATTTACTAAAAATTGAAATTTTTTTATTGTTTCAGAAGAAGCGGAAGAACAGAACCGCATTCTTCAAGTCACCCGAGCGAAGTTGCCTACAACAACAACATTAAGTAAGCATCGTATTTATTTATTATTAGATTTGTTCTAAAATTACAAATTTAAGGACTTTATGAATATGCATCTTTGAGTTGGAAAAAATTTTGGAACCAAGAATGTTATTATTAAAAGGACAACTGTCGTAATTTTTTTTTTTTTTTTTTAATTTTGAGGTACGTCTTCTTGATTTTTTATTTGTTCAACCCTTGGACACATATTCAAATTAGATTTCAATCTAATTCGTAAAAATTAATAATTTAGGAGATGTTTTGATATTTCATGTCTAATCTTATTTATTACTTATTTGTACAGTGAGTGACAATATTAAGTCCCACCCATGCGTTTTCTACTTGTGATTATTTCATTGTTTTTATAAAAGAAAATGAAAATTTTTAATGGAAATGTTCTAGGTTTGAACCATGAAAGTTTCCATTAAAAAAATGTATAATATTTTTTTAAAACAATGAAATAATCACAAGTAAAAATCACCAGGGTGGGACTTAATATTGTCCCTCACTGTACTTTCATTTTGTTGTTTTTAAAAGTTGATATTGGCTAATTTTTTCTGGTGTTTTACTCCTAAGCTACAAATTTAGTATTTGTGCCATAGGGCAATGGTTTCCAAACTTTATGTTACATCGCCTTCCTTAAATATATTTAATCGTATGTTGACTCCCCCCCCCCACCCCCACCCAACAACACATATTTTCAATGCTAAAAAAATATAAATTTATATAAAATTTTTTTTTATTTATATTTATTTATTATTTATTACAAAACTAGCAATCATTTGGAAAATTTCTCTCTATGGCTAATATTCGCGCCTTCCCTTAGACTAGTCCGCGCTTTCTAGATTGGAAAACGCTGCCATAGGGAGTCAATTTTTTTTTTGTATTTCCTTTTATTGTGATGTTATTGAGTCAGAGGTCAAGGGAAATGAGGCAAAGAACACACCCAATGACCTAAGAAGGTTTCATATTGTTCTTCTTTCACTTCTTTTCTTACCTTTTTCGGAGTCAGATATTATAGATGTGATGGAGATTGGGAGAGATAGTAAGTGGCTAATATTCTCGCCTCCCCTTAGACTACATATAGGCATCATTAAAATCGCTGGGTAACTCGTAGTCGCCATAATCGAACTGAGCGAGCTCCTGAAAAAAAAAAATATTCAATTTATCAATATTTATATTAAAATGTTGGTAATATTTATTTATTAGATTTTCCAAAATTCCAAGATTCTTTACTGTCTTTTTTGAGAGGCTTTTCGGTTGCTACTTCAAGCCTAGCTACAAGATATTAATTTTTTTATAACGAATAATACAAATATAATATAAACTAAAGAAGCGGTAATTCTAATTAAAAAAATTTAAGAGCATTGTAATATAATAGATCCTTTCAAGTATGTTAAATTTTACATTATTCAATTAAAGTAAGCAAATTTCATAGTAAACCTCAAGAATTGGATGATATTCTGCTTGAGCTATTTCTTGGATATATAAAATTTGTGTTCATAGCAAGAACAGCTACCATAACATATTGGAATCGAATTGCGTGACTATTGCATAACAACCAGTTGCTTCTATTGGAAATAATTCCATCCCACTGGGATCAAAATATCTACAAATAAACGGATAATACTTAAAATATCTCGTTCTCTACGGTGGTTATCTACATAAAAATAATGTCAAAAATATTATTGTATTTATAAAATTTTTGAACGTAATCACATAAGTCTTTCATTTTTTTTTACCTTCAAATTTACACTACCGGTATGTTAAAAATAGCTAAAAAAATTTTTAATACGGATTATTATATCTTTTAATAATCTAAGAATAAGTTACGATAATTTACTCTTTTTTTTTGTCATAAAAAACTATTATCTTGTAATTTTTAGCTGTATTCAGGAAGAATTACAATTTACATTTTAGAACTAAATAAATGTCATCAATTTTGTGCTGGTATTTTCTTTCTCATTAGTTGTATAGACATGTTATTGATATAAGATACCTAAGGAGTAACTCTCTTTTTGAATAGCGCTGAACTTAGCTATTATTTTTAAATACTGAATGAAAAAATTTCCTTTTACGATATATTTTTAATTCCCATTTTAATTAACTCTTCTCCCTTTCTTTTAAAATTTATTAAGTATTCAACTTTAAGAAAAAAAAATGGCTCATAATTTAATTTGTTTAACTATAAAATAAAGGTTTTATGAATTCCATCAAATAAATAATAAAGTGATTTATCATATTTTTTTAAAATAATAATAATAATAATTAAAGTCGGATATTAAAAAAAAAATTAATCTTGATTTTCAATATTTTCCATAAATTAACAAAAAATAAATAAATAAAATTTTTTATCACTTAATAAAAAAGAGTTTAATAACACTATTAACATTCTTCATAGAGATTTATTTATTTATTTTTTAATATGAATTTTATGCTTTTTTTTGCAAGATCAAAAAAAAAAGCATAAATCACAATGAAAAAGATTAATTATCATTAGAAAGAAAATTTTTAATTTAATTATTTATTTTTTTATTTAACTTTTAATTGAAATTTAATTTTTTTAAATTATTTAATAGATCAATCATATTATAATTTCTATATTTATATTTTTGAGATTTTAGATTAATATAAATTTATTTTATATAATTAAATATTTATTAATTCATATACCCGAAACAAGTAAGGGTGTGCCCATGGGCGTAGCCAGGGGGAGGCAGGGAGGGCCTTTGCCCCCCTGGCTTGCCCTAAAAATAAAAAAAATAAAACAAATATATATATATTTCCCATTGGGAATTTTTTTTAACGCAGCAATCCACTACATTAATTTAATTTTTTTTTTATTTAAATAAATAATTAATAATCTATGTATATATTAATTGCAAACCCCCTCTCGCTCTAACGAGGGGTGCCCCCCCTAACAAGATGTCTGGCTACGCCCATGGGTGTGCCGCCGGGAGTTGAACCACGGATCCTCCAATTTGTACTCGGAGTGCCCTTACCACTAGACCACAGCACGGAGGATCCGTGGTTCAACTCCCGGCGGCACACCCTTACTTGTTTCGGGTATATGAGTATAATGAATAGACTATATATTAATAAATTATTTAACTATATAAAATTTCCGTTTCGCGGCTCACATACGCTATATATATAAAAATATCTTAAACATTATATATAATTTCTTACATAAACAATTTATAGCTGAGATGTTATATTAACAAGAGGGTAAAAATGAGAAATGCAGCTAAGGTTATTTCTTTATTTGGTTAATTCACACAGCTGACGTTTCGGTTCCGTGTTTGAACCATCCTCAGAGCTGGCGAAATGTCATTAAGAAAGTGTCATAGTGGATTTTATACATTGTTGAAAAATTCTTATATAATAAGGTACATAAAATATAAGAATTTTTCAACAATGTATTAAATCCACTATGACACTTTCATAATGAATTTTCGCCAGCTCTGAGGATGGTTCAAACACGGAACAGAAACGTCAACTGTGTGAATCAACCAAATAAAGAAATAACCTAAATAAAATAAAACTAATAATTTTTTTGACCAATTGCCACAAAATTCTTATCGAAGCACTCAAGCGAAGTTGTTACATCTCCTTAAAATTTAATTTATTTGTGCACTTAATTAATTTTAGTTATTGTTTTTTCTTTAATCATCTTTATTTATGCACCATCCGGGAATTGCTCTCTAATACTTGACGACTTGTGTTCGAAAATTTTTCAATTAATTTATAGTTATTTATTAAAATTTATTAAAAACTCTTTAAATTAATTTTTACTAATAAAATAAATAGATTAATATTATTTTTGATTTATTAATATTAGTTTTTTACTATTTAGCATATACAAAAAGTTGTTTGTTTAATTTATAATTTATATGAACTAAGTGTTTTAAAAAATTTTATTACTGATTGCTACTACTAATTTACATTTTAAGATCATAAATGCTTAAAAAAATTAATTTTTTTCGGATTGAAAATATAATTATTTATTTCATTTCAATTATTCCATAAAAAAAAGTACAAGCAAGGTTATTTTACTCCTCCATAAATTAAAATTTCAACATCGAACGTTTCAATTGTCCGGGTAAAAAGAGATAAAAAATCTCTTTCACAATTAATAAATGTTAATTAAAAATAAATAAATAAATAAATAGAATATCGGTGCACTTTCCCACTCAGTGAAGGTCATCCAGATTGAGTTGCTTAAAAAAAAAAAAAAATACATTACTATTATAGTAATTATTCGTTATTTTAGAGATCAATTCTTTTGACCAATTAAAAAATTAAATGTTAATAAATTAAATTAATGGCGAATAGAGAGAGAGAGAAAGTGGAGATAAATAAAGATTAAGTATTATAGCCATAAACAAAACAAATATCTAGTAGCAATAAATAAATATTTTTTATGTGTACTGTAACAATTAAGCTATCTTTCCAAACATTTAAATTCACAAATCGTAAGCCATCTCAGCCGATGTACAGTAGGCGCCACAAGTGCCTGATGTGCTCGAGGGTGGAGCCTTGAGCTTAGGCAACCAAACAATTATTTTAAAAATAAATATATCATTTTTTTTTAATGCAACTGAATTGGAAAAGCTATTTACAAGACAACAGTTCCGACAACTAAGCATTTTTGCCTAAACTCAAGGCTCCACACTCGAGAACATCAGACACTTGTGGTGCTGATTGTACCAGCGTCAAAATTTTTTGTTCTCATTCGAAATAAAATTTTTCTCTACTAACCCTGCATAAATTTACTGGGTTTATCGGGTGTTACATTCTGTCTAAAACTAGATGATATTTAGTTCTATTCTCTAAAAACAGACGTTAAAATTTAAAATAAACAACTGTGTGTTAAAAAGTAATGTAAAAACAATCAGCGTTAAAAAATTCTATTCTTTAAATAAAGTTTTAACAGCGACGTTAACATGTTGCTTTTATTTCAAAGCTATCAAAATCATAACCTTACTTTTTAAGTTAAGGACGCCATGTTTATTTTAAACACGGCGTTAAAATATTAAAGGCCCCCCTCTAGACATGGCATTAATTTTTAACACTATTTACTAAATGTTAACGCTTTGACTTTAAATTTTTGTTTAGAGAATAGCTATTGAGGCAAGGAAGTGTTTTTGAATAGCATTTTTTAACACTGATTGTTTTTTACATTACTTTTTAACACCGATTTGTTTATATTAAATTTTAATGCCTGTTTTTAGAGAATAGACCTGATTTAGAGCTAATAAATAAATATAGTTTCATAATAGTAAATAGAATAAATAACTAACAATATTATCTTATGATATATATAAAAAGTAAATATGAGTTAATTCAGATTTTAAAATTCTTTTCTACACGAATAAATTAACAATAAACAAATAGAAAATTAAATAGATAAATAATACAAGATTCTCATAAATACAGTAATGTATTTACACAGCATCTTTTCAAAAAATATTTGTTTTTTAAACTCTTTTTTGAAAAAAAAAAATTAAATAAATAACGGCATATATCTTATGGAAAAGAATTCTTTTTGGCGAGCCAGAATCATATATCAAAAGTATCTACGCTTATATATCAATTATGTTTACGGTCCAAAGCATGACTAAAGACTTGCCGCCAAACTAAACACTTATTAGAGAGAGAGCAAATAATTTGCAAGTCTAGGAAATTATTTATGCCTGTCAATTTTATTATCGAAATTTTATTAGAATTTTATTATTATTATTTGGATAAAAGACATTTATTTAAATTTATTTGATAAAAAATAATTGTTTATTTTTAATTAAATATTTTTTTTATTTTTTAAGAAATTTTTACTTTAGTTCTACTTTCATTCTTGTACTGAAGATGATTTCATCACACTGGGATGGAAATATCTACAAAATAATTCGCAAAATATCTTCCTTTAGTTGAAACTCGTTAAGAAAATTAATCCCTTATCATCTACAATCGTAAATACACTGTAAAAAAAAATCTTAATTTTAGTGTGTTTTTGAATACTAAATTTACAAATTTCCCTTGTAAATGATATCTACTATGCATTTATCTACTAAATTTACAAATGTATGCGTTCAAATATTTACAACAAACATTTTAAAATTACAATTTTCTTCGAAAAATAGAGTATGTATTGTAATTTTAGAAACATTGTATAGTATTTTTCGTATTTTTTCTCGAAAGCAGTTTAGGAATTCTAAAATTACCACACATTTACACTCTAATTTTCAATTGTTATTCTAAAATTACAATACATTTGTAAATGGTTTTTGCAAAGATTTACTAAATTTAGTATGTTTTTTTTTGTGTAGGAAATATGCTTCCTAAACAATTGTAAAATTACAAAATTTTTTTTACAGTGTATATTTATAAAATCAGTAAATGTGTATGGGTGGGAATCGTAGATTAGGACGATAAGGAGAGAAAAAAAAAACAACTTCCTTTTTCCTCTCTCACAACTTCAATTTATTTTACAAATATTCATTGTCGTCAAATTTATAAAATAGTTAAGAAAATTTTAGCGCATGGGCTTCGTGCCTGAACGTTCTATTAATAGTGATTCCACTGCTATTAATATTTTAATTAACTTGTTAATTAGAACATATACTAGCATAGAACGTCCAGGCACGAAGCCCATGCGCTCACATTTTTTTAAACTATTTTATAAATTTTACAATCTCCCTCAAAAAATTCATGTGAGCAAAGAATATATAAAAAAAATTTTTTAATTGTAATAAAATAAATTTACCTAAATTCACAGATATGCACTGAAGATGGCCCCTGTATAGGAGTCGAAATATTTGCAAATAAATTGAAGTGGTGAGAGAGAAAAAGGAAGCTGTTTTTTTTTCTCCTTATCGACCAATATTTATGAAGTTTTAGAGAAGTACACATTTATTTTGTTTAATCTAAAAAATTTCACTTTTGGCAACTTTTTGATCTTTAATAATCTAGTATCGTCGCTTTTTCATCGTTATTGACGCTACATAAATGTTTTTAATAAAAACAAACGGTTTTTTTATTTTAATCAGACACACAGACACCCGTTCATACATATACCTATATTTTTAATTTAAATTTGAAATGTCTTTCTTGAAATTAAATTTTCCTCTATCATTATATTTCATCTATCAACTAGAAGAAATTGAAAGTAATAAAATCCAGACACTTCATTAATTTTGCATACTATTAAAATAAGCTATCAGGTGTTAGATAACCCCCTGGAAAGTTACATTTTCCTCCAGGCCCATAAAAATGTCATTGAATAAAATAAATCTCAAATTACATTATTTTAATTTCATTATAATTATTTATTCTTTTTTTCTTTTGTCGTCGGTGTTTTTTATTTTTATTTTTAATCACTTAAGTATTATTATTACTAATGGAATATTGATTTACATAAATAATGAATTTTTTTCATTTCAAAAATTCTATAATCTTAAAAAAAAAATTAAAATATGATTATAAATTTTATGGACTTTTTTTTCTAATCATTAAAATTAATTAAACTTTTTTTTAAATAAAAAAAAATATATAATTTATTAGTAAACTTTAATAAGTGAATTGATTATGTAATTATTTAATTAAGATATTTTGAAAGAAAAATAGGCTAGGTGTTGTTTATAATAGTTGTTGCCTATACCTGGCTGGCTACCTCTGGTGGTTTCACACTTTTCAGAAGTCTCTTGGACCTTTAGCAGAGCCGACTTTACAACACCTACTTGTTCTCGTTCTTTTATCTTTCTTATTTTACCTACTTTCTAAAATTGTGGTTTCTCTCATCACGCGCTTATTTTTCCCCCTTCCCTGTTTAATTTAATTTTCATTAATTAAATAAGTCAAATATTTATAAATAAAGAATGAATGTGAATTAAGTGGTGGGCTGTGATGTGATTTTTTTTAAACACACACTTTTTTCCCACTCACACTCCCGAGTAAAAAGGTTAAAAATGATCGAGGGATACACACGCCCGCAGCAGGTCTGCATAGTGAACCTTGAGAGACACACAGGGATATACACGCCCGCACCAGGGACACACATTTTTCTTCTGGTCCCTTTCGATCTACTGTGTGTGTCCCTGGTGCGGGCGTGTATATTCCTGTGTGTCCCTCAAGGTTCACTATACAGACCTGCTGCGGGCGTGTGGATCCCTCGATCATTTTTAATCATTTTTACTCGGGCTCACACTCAAACACACATCCACACAGTCTTTTCGGCAACTTAGGTCATATGAGACTTTTTACGATACTGGCATGTTATTAATATATCTATTGAGGGTCGCGAATTTATTTAAGCCATTTGGTATCCAAATCCGCGACCCTTGGTATAGAAGGCCAGCAGCTAGCAACTACACCAAGGCCCGAGGGCTGTGATGTGATTATAATGATGAAGATATCAGCCAAATTGGAATGCTTGGGGTTCAATAAAACTCCCAGAATAAGACGTTTGGGACTGAATTGATTCGGCTTCAGTTATAGGAAATTATGCACATATTACAAAGCCCACATGTGATTGAACCAGGATTTATGAATAATAAAATTTATTTGCTTCATACAAAATTATATCGTTCATGCGCCCAAGATCAGAGATGAAGATGGGCAAATAAATTTGGGCCGAAACATCTTATTCTGGGAGTTTTATTGAGCCTCGTGCATTCCAATTTGGCTGATATCTTCATTTCTTCATTTTAAATTTCATAAAAACACAAAATAATTTTTTTTATATCAAAAAAGTAAAAAGGAGTGGCGTAGCGAAAGTGAAAATTAAAAGCAACTTTCTTTTATTCTCTTACATATTCACATTGCGATGATGGTATGGGCGATAATATAAAAAATTTAGAAACCCTCAATTTAGTTAAATTGGACTGAAAAAGATGAAAGAACCAAAGAGCGACGGAGAGTTCGGATGTGAGATCAGTGAGTCACTCACTACTCATTCTCAAATAACATGGACATTTATTTTAAACTGTTTATGTGGATCGTACAAATACACTTGCTTTAACTAAAGTTGCTATATTTTAAATTTGAGAATTAAAAAAAGAATATTAGCTAAGTGTGAACGAAACAAATGTGAATGTGGGCTTGCTCGCCGGATGCGGGTTAAGAAAAGACTACAAAAAAAAATAAACCAATAATACCAAATCATTAAAAAAAAATCTGCTGTAACTGGTTGCATTGCACACAACTTTCTCTTACCTTCGGTAATCGAAAGTTGTATCACCAGATTTTTGTGTTCAGATATGTTTACTTTCCCATAGCACCTTATACACTTACTTTTCATAGATGGGGCTGAATACGAAAAATTTTAATAATATACTTTTTAAAAAGCATCCAAAAAATAGTTGATTTATGAACTTTTAGGCTGAACGCACACCAATTGAGCAAAAACGTTTTCGGACACAATGTTTTGTCCAAGAGCAAAACGTTTTGTCCAATGTCAACGCACACCGATTGAGCGAAACGCTCAATGGCAAAACATTTTGTTCAATGATGTCGAATCATGCTCAATTGTGTTTTGCCTCCTCGGTGTGCGTTGAAAGAAAACTGTTTTAGGCACGATTAGTCAAAAACATTTTGTCCGAAAATGTTTTTGCTCAATTAGTGTGCGTTCAGCCTAATCAAAATCGTTAGAGAGAAATTCGAAAAAATCTGAAAAATTTCTGCAGTAAAGTACTAGTACTTTCTGACCGATTTTGTTCTAAAGTTTATTTAAACTATTCAGGAGGGTACCTAACTTAAATATCAAATTTCCACCTCGTAGCTCATTTCCTTCATGCTTAAAATCTTCACACACAGGCACACAGACCAATTTGCGGAACCTTTATTTTGTACTCACGGGACCTCAAAACGTGTATTGCTACGTCGAGGTTTGATGATAGGATATTCGTTCGTTGTTTTGGAATTCGAGAGTCGTTTAGAAAACAGACTTTGAACACATAGGCCTGTATAAAAGATGAATATCTCTTACCTTAATTTGGAGCGAGACCCTCTCGTCAGCTCTGCTTCGACAACACTGTACGCATGTTTGGCAAACAACTGTCAATCCACTTCCTACTCTGAGTAGATTTTATGACATGTCTGTTGTTTTGTTTTTTTTTGCCGTCGGCAAAGGCTTGCACGTTGCACCAAAATAAAAATTCACTTTTTATGGATATGCTAAGAAGGCAGCAGACAAGGGAAGGAAAAAGAAGTAAAAAAAAAAAAAAAATAGTAGCTGCATACAAAAACAACGACAACAACAACAACCCTTTACAATTTTTTTTTTTGAAATATAGGAAGCAATAAAGGAAAAAGGAAACGAGAAACACTGCGCGCAGAAATTTGGGTATAAAAGGGAAAGTAGAATTTGTGAATACAAAACCTTTTTTTTTTCATCTCTTTTAAATATTCCCTTTTTAAAAACTAGGCTTCTAGGACAATTAGTTTAGAAGAAGGAAAAAAATTGGGGAAAAAAATGCGGAGTATTTATAGCGGTGGCGGCGACTGAGGGCGAAGGCATCTTGGAGATTGAGGCTCAATGCCAAGCAAAGATGGCGGCGCGGGTCTGGACCACAGCATCCATCCTCCGTCAACACCAACACTCACTAATTTCTTCTCAAACATTATACATCACGTAATATTTAGATTTTTCTTTTTTTTTTTGCCGAATTTTAAAATTGGAAATAGTAATGAAATGTTTAAATAAATCATATTGATTTTTGAGCATAAAATGTTGTTCATTAATTATATAAATAAATTATATAATCAAATATTTAATTTCAGAAGAAAAAGTAGGCTATATCAGAAAACATTTCATCTTATGTATTACTTTTCATTCTTTCCCCTATTATTGAAAGAAAATACCTTCTTAGGGCCGGTTCACTTCTAATTAACTAGCTATCCCTCGGATAAGCTAGTTGACTATGATTTTCGAGTCATCTAGTTAAGCTAATCATAGCATTAATCGGATCGTAGTTAACTAGCTAAGGCCCAAAGTTCAGTATAAGGCTTAACAATGGGATGAATTTTTTTTTAACACTCACACTTTTCTCAATAACACTCACACTCACACATTCACACAGTCTTTTCGGCAACTCAGGCCATATAAGACTTTTACGATATTCGTTATTGATTAATTATACATAGTCATTCTCATTTAAGCCATTTAGTATCCAAATGGCTTAAATAAAATCATCGGACTGCCTGGGGTCTGACCCCGCGATTTTTTGTATACGGTTAGCACGCTAACCTCTACACCAAGCCGGAAGGCCTGAGGGTGAAATTAGAAAAACAAGCCTTGTTTATTTAATTTTTTGGAAATTTTTAAATTTTTGTTAAAAAATTAATTAGGTTTAAATAATTATTTTAATTAATTTTTTAATAATTTTTCTACATTTTGCCTTTATTAATTTGCTAACTCAAAAAAATTTCCTTATACCTCAGATAGCTAATTATATATGAAATATTTCATTTTTTATAACTCGAAGGTTTCGTGTATTCTTGTTTACTATATCGATGATTTGTCATCGATCTGTTAAGTTTGTTACTTGTCTAGAAGTGAAGCAACCGGCCTTTAGCGATGTTATGGGCCCCTTACACGGTCAATAATAATGACATTACTTAATCAGAATGTCCATTAATAAGCATGTGATTCTGGTAAAGTAATGTCATTATTATTGACCCATGTAAGGGGCCCTTTAGACTTGCCCCATGGTCGGCTTGTCGACTTTAAAAATAACTAAAAAAAAAAAAAAAAAACTAAGAAGAATATCTTTCCATCTTTCACCAAATTAGTTAATAGCCAATATAATTTGAATAAATTTCAACGCTCTGAACGGGAAGCAAGTCACTGACCTTTTCAATCATTAAACCAGAACTGTTTTAAGGAACATGACTGAAATATTCTTTTCTTTAGAAGGTCAAATCACAAAGTTTCCGACAAAATTATTTTTGTCATAAATATATACTCTAGCATAAATAAGAAACATTTGCATTTTTCATTTACACTATCACTCTTTATACTGGCGCCTTTGTGTCTATTTATGTGTAAACAATCTTTACGACTTTTGCATTGCTCTTATCTGTTAAAACTTGAGCCCTAACATCATCAAATTTATTTTATTGAAAATGATCAATTTATATTTCAATTTTTAATTTGGTGTTGCAAATATGTAATGTGAAAGGTATTAAATAAAAAAAATATTTAATTTCGGATAAATTGTGACTTAATTGTATAAAATACGCCTCTCGTACTATAACGTTCTTCAAATTCAGATACGAATTACAAAGCTTACTGATTCACATTTTACCCCAAATGGAATATTTTTATTTAATAACAACTGTGATATAGTGTAAATTATTTCGAATTTTTTATGAATTTATTTTATTTTTGACCAGGAAAAATATATTTTCCTAAGTGAAAGGATTTAGATTTTAAGTCAGAACAAAATAAAATTTTTTTGAAAATTGTATTATTTTTTCAAAAGCACAGAATGCTGTGCGCCAGTCACACCCGATTTTTTAAATCGTGGTCTTGTATAACATATTTTTCTGAATCATCCTTAGAATTCTTTTTTCTCTATGTATGAATAAAATATTTGACCTAATTTTTTTAAGCTGATTTTTTTAGATCAAAAATACTATTATAACATTAAATATTTATATTCGTGTTTGAAGGGAGCTCAGAGTGTTATAAAAAATTTCAGTGATTTAAGTGATTTTTGTTTGAGAGAACCTATAAATTTTTCTGGAAAATCAAAAATTTGAAAAAAAAAGAACAGTCGATGATTCATAACTTCCTTGTTTTTGAAGAAAAAAAAAAAAAATTTCAAATTCGTTTAAGACAGGGGTTCCCCGCAACACCTCACTCACACTTCAGATTTAAGTAGACAATAAAACCCAGGACATTGGACTCTGGAAAGCTGATCAACATCATTACCAGATTTTTTTAAAAGAGAAACGACATTTATTAAAATAGTAAAATTAGGACATTAACGGCCTCTTTTCATCATCACTTACTAATTTCTTTTCAAACATTATCCTTCATGTAATATTTATATCCTAATTTTTTTTTTTTTTTAAACTATAATATTTTTTAAACTTTAAACCAAAGAAATATTAATGAGATCGTTAAATAAAAAGAAAAAAAAAGGGAAGTTTAATGCAAGAATTGAAAGAGAATATTATTAATGTGCCATTGGCTTTCATTCATCGTAAAAATTTTTATATATTAAATATATAGACAATCCGTTAATGTGATGCTAAATAAATAAAATTTTATGCCAATTTTTTTTTTTTATAAAAAACAAAATTCAAAAATTAATAGATTATTCATAGAAAAAAATTTAAATTTAAATACGCACCCTATTTACGGTCTAACTTGTTAAATTAGACGCTTCAACTTTAAATGATTATCAATAAAAATTTAATATGATTCGTATTGCATAGACCTATATCAAAGCCTATTTTAAAAGAATCTATATAATTTGATTTTAGACGGAATTTTCTTTCCTTTTTTACTTTCTTATTTTTTAATAAAATGCTCCACTAATCCTATAGATTGTTTAAATTTTTAAATCTTATTCTACTTTCAAATAAATTTTCTTCACACTTCAATTTTTAAAATGCCTCCGGGCTTGGCGTAGGAGGTAGCGTGCCTACCTCCTATACCAAACGTCGCGGGTTCGGACCCAGGCAGTCCGATGATTTTATTTAAGCCATTTGGATACCAGATGGCTTAAATAGAAATGCCTGGACCTCCAATAGATATATTCATTAACAACGGTTATCGTAAAAGTCTTAAATGGCCTGAGTTGCCGAAAAGACTGTGTGAATCTGAGTGTGAGTGTGAATGAGAAAAAAGTGTGAATGTTTTTCTTTAAAAAAAAAAAAAAAAATTTTTAAATAAACCAACTATAAATAAAAAAATCTATAAAATAGGTCAATAGTTTGAACTAATAAATTTTAATTTAAATAATTTTTTTTTTTTAATTCAATGACAAATGAATTATTTTTTGAATTTGGGTAATTGGCTTATTTTTTTTTATATTTTCGATAATTTGTTGATAATTTTTATTATTTAACTTTTAGTTTTTGCCCTTGGTATTATATTACTTTAAATAATTATAGGTTACTAATACAGTATTAATGAAACCGTCCAATTATATTAGGCTTTATCAATTGCTTTATAGGTATATGTAGAGGCTTTTCCTTTGGCGGATCCCTCTGAATCAATTGTTGTGGTATATAATTCCAATTTCATCATTTTTTTTTAAACTCACACTTTTTTCCCATTCATACATACATACACACAGTATTTTCGGCAACTTAGGCCATATAAGACTTTTTACGATAACCGTTATTTATAAATATATCTATTTGGGGTATATATATACAGTATATATGGGTTGTCTAAGATGTAGAGAGTAAGAACTCATTGCACTAGACTCGAGCAATTAATTAATCAAGTCCTTTGGTTGCCCATCTTCCAGAATCAATTTCTACCAATCATATTCCATTTTTCATGTGAAAGAACATACACCCTCAAACCTCACACTGTATTACTTATACAGTACTTTTTAGTATTCTCTATTAGGGACTTTTTTTGCCCATCCAAAACCTATGTACCTACATTTGTCACCTGTTGTTTTGAAGGCGCTATATTCAAAAGCATCTCTTGTCCAATTTCTTTCTTGGAAGCTAATATATTTCTCTCTATAAATTGTTTTATTTACATTAATTGTTTGAAACGAATTGTCTGAAAAATAAAGGAACACGATTTAAGGAAAATCGAGGGTCCGCCCACTAGTACTTTACCGATGTACTTTTTCAGATTTTTTTTTTTGATTTTTTCAAAATTTCCTCTGACGATTTTGATTAAAATTCTAAAATCAAATATTATATTATATATATATATATATATATTGATATTTATTGTCGGAAACTAAATATATGTCGATTTAAAAAATCTGATGTGATAGGCACGGAGCACAACTTTCGATTACCGAAGTTAAGAGAAAGTTGTGTGCTGTGCGATTATCACACCAGATTTTTTAATTTCATTTAACGGAACCACAACAACAACAACAACATACAAACAATGTTCGAGAAATATTTTTAATTATCTTTATAATGATATGCCGCTATAATAAAAAGCACACCTTCGCTATAAGCTATAAAAATACTCTCTCTCTCTCTTTCTCTATATATGTGTGTGTGTCTTTCTCTAAAAAACATTAATCTAAAATGAAAAATTCAAATATTTAGTGAGAAATTCATTTTTAAAGAAAAAAAAATAAAGAAGATGAGAAAAGAGAGAAAGAAAAAAAGGGTGGCATAAAAAAGATATTCTAAAGGTCAGTAAATAATCAAACATTTATGGAGGAAATTTAAAGAAAATATAATGGGCTATTCACAAGTTAATAGACATCGTCACAAATAGAGTGAAGACGCCGATTTGATTTGCCATTATTCTTTTTATTTATGAAACCTGAATTTCTTTTAATATTTGACGATTATTTTAAAATAAAAAAAAATTACACCTTTCCAATAAAAATTCAAATAAAAATATCCATAACTATTATATAATAGAGATAAAAAAAAATTGTTTAATACTTTTGCTGTTCGAGAGTTGATATTTTGAATCAAAGCCTCAAATTCGGGAATGGAGGAGAGAATTAAGCCTCCGAGCCCACCCCCCTGAATCAGTGACTAAATTTTAGCGCCTTTACTTAATGTATTATTCATCTACTTTAAATTTTGCTTAATTTTCCTTTTAAGGTGCGCGTCTCGGGGTGCTAAATTTGGGAGATTCCAGCGGCCACAATTTTGAAGCTATCGACCTCAAATTTTTTTTAAATTAAAGCTATTTAAAATAACTACAACATCTAGAAGCTCTTTTTTTGATTTTCGAAAAAATAAATTTTCTTTTTAGATTAATCGCATTAAATAAAAGATATTTTTAAAAAATTCGCTCTATATCTTATAGATAATTAAATTAGTAATCATTGTGTTAAAAAATAATTTGTTTCTTATCCTTAATTAATTAGCTGGAATCTTTCAAATGAAATGAAATAAATCTCTTGTTTCTCTATGGGAAAAACTAACGCCATCTCTTGCCGCCTAGAGTAACTCGGTAGTGAATCGTCTTCTAACGGCTTTTCGAGACGCGCACCTTAATAAGTTTTCAATTATATTATTTCACAGGATAGTACACGAATGAAGCATGCATAAAACGTTCGTTATTGCTTAGTGAACAGGGATCTTAGAGTTCGCGTATTTTCGAAAATAAATTTAATCATATATACTGGTTAAACGTTAAAATCACATTATTTTAAAATTAAAATAAATTTCATTTAATAAAGATTTATAACAATAAATTTAAGATTTTTTTTTCTTCTATTTATTTTTTATAAACTCTAAATTAATTTAATTTTAAATTTAAATTCAGGCAATTGATTTCTAATTTATTATAAAGAAGATTTATTTTATATATCCAGACTGAATAAGTAATTGGTTGGCGGCCTTGGGCTTTGGATAAAAAAAGCCACCAGGAAGAAAGAAATGTTAAAGTTAAGCAAATCTATACCTACCTCGGATTGGTGCCCCCAGGCAACACTCTTCATTGCATATTTTAACGCTTCTCACCCACACCTCCTTTAAGAACCCATCTATCTTAATAAAAAATTTAATGTATTAGCAAAAATATTTTTTTTTAAATGCTGGTCTAAAAATAATCAGTTAATTACAAATTCGTATAAAGTAAATTAAATTCCATTTTGAAAAAATATTGGCAAAAAATTTATTAGTCTCTTGATTTTCTTTTTTTTTTTATTTTTCGCAAATGTTGTTGAGTTACTTAAAAACTTGAAGGGTATTTCTTATTTTAAATATTTTCATTTTCAAAAAATATATTTGTAAATAGGTAATTAACTAATTAGCAGATGATTTATGCTAATTTTTTTTTAACATCTATTTGATTTAATTAAACTATAAATTATTATAAGGATTAATAGTTTGTGGAACTGTCTAATTGGAAATTTTGGAATTTCAAAAAATAACGTTCTAAAAAAAAGAGATATTTATTTATCGACAGTAGAGAGAAAGAGGGAATTTAACTGGTTTATAGTTATTTACTTTTACCAAAGTGGTCTTCTTAATTTTACGTTTAAAAATTATCCCAAAATCATTTTAGAAAGCCGAATAATTAAATTATAAAATTGACATAATTAATATTTACTAATTCAAACAGCAGGTAGTCGAACCACGGATCTGCCAATTTGTAGATCTACTTAGCATGTCCTTCCACTAGACTACTATTTTAATTTAGTAAATGTTAATTTTAGTCATCGGGAGAAATGTCTCCCATATAATTTAATTATATTATAATTAAAAATAAAAGATCTTATTAATGTTGTTTTTTTTTTTTTATAAAATACACCTTTGAGAGGTCTTCTCACTTTGTTCATCATCTCAAGGAGAAATTTGAGATCTCGATCTGCGAGACATTTCTACTAAAATTATTACAGCAATCTTAGAGAGAAGAAAATTAATTTTATATTTAATAAATATATTATTAAAAGAAACTTCATTTTGTTATTAGTCTCTAAGCACGTTAGACATTCGAAATTATATAATAGAAACCTAAACGTATAAAAATTTTAATTCACCATATCTTAAGAAAATGAATTAAAATTAAATTTGAAAGCGTCGATGTCGTCGTCTCCTTTCAACCGTTTCGAATGTTGTGCGTTGAGAGGAATCCATTCCTTGTTCGGTGTCCTTCCTTGAGCCTTTGGAATTTCCCGGGGCTCCGTTAATTGGCTTGGTCCATACGAAGAGAGAGAGAGAGAGAGAGAGAGAAAGAGAGAGAGAGAGAACCTCCCAGTCTCCTGATCAGGTTCAGGTTCAGGTTGCTTCCCTCCTCCGGCTAATTGAAACGCCAAGGTTTCTCTATCATTATCTCTCGCTTCTCTTCTCGTTGGACATTTCTCTCTGAGTGCTTTGCTCCCAGCTCCAGATAGGCTTACAATAAAACCCTATTCAAAAGCCAACACACACACACACACACGAACAGTTTCACATTCACTCAGACGAATGTTTTTTTTTTTTTTTTGGATTATTCTTATATTGATTGATTTGTTGGCTTTAAAATAATAAATTCTTAATTGAATTACTGATTACTTTGAGAAAAAACTTTTTATACATAATCTTTACGAAATCAATTCAGTGAGTCCTGCGATAATTGCCTACCTAAAAAAAAAGTTAGTAATTTTACAAATTGGATTTATAAAAACAACAACAAAAAAATAGGGTTAATTGCGGATCTAAAAATAATACTCCTGTATGAAAAATAGCCTTATTCTTTCTAGATCAGGGCTATCCAACCAAGAGATAGAAAATATATTTTTTCTTTCTTTTTTAAAGGAAACATACCCTTGAAAAGAGAAGAATCTCAAAGAAATTTTGTAAGGTTACTGATTTCAGTTTGGAAATAGGTCAGGGAGACCAATAAAACTTGAATTTTGCTCTATTTAGTTTTTTTTTTTTTTAATTCACTTTTTCTCATTCACACTCACACTCACACACACATTCACATAGTCTTTTCGGCAACTTAGGCCATTTAAGACTTTGACGATAACCATTGTAATATATATTAATCTATTGTGGGGTCAGGCATTTCTATTTAGCCATCTGGTATCCAAATGGCTTAAATAAAATCATCGGACCCGGCCGAACCCCACGTTTGTATAGGAGGACCTACCTCTACCCAAACCGGGGGCCTCATTTAGAATTTTATAAAAAATGAATAGCCTATTAATTTAATAAAAATGCCTTGATTTTATTTAATAATAACTACAACTTTATATAAACATGCTAACTACTGTATTTAGTATATTTATAAAATAAATATTTTATTATTTTTATAAAATATTGAACATCTCACTCTTCTTGCTCAGGGGCCCACATTTTGTGGGTACGTGGATGGCGACCACGAGCTGCCCTAGCTGGGTCTGGCAGTATTTCTGTTCTTTGCATGCCAGTCTCTCCCCAGGCGTCAGACAGTGCTACGGGCCAGTCTGTTCTATTCCTTCCCGGTCGCAAAAACCCTTCCCGCCGACCCCGCACACGAATAATCAGGCGAAGAAAGAAGATTGAACATCTCACTCTTCGAGAGAAATTTCTTATCGTTGTCGTTTGAAGATTGGATTTGTTATCTTTTAGCTTTCTTAAATCTACAAAAAACCCCTCTCTGTCGCCGAGAGGTTGGAGATGTTGACAAATGTAATTTTGATAATCTTAAAGCCAAGGGGTGCTGGTTCAGGCAGCCCAATGAATATTTATTTAAATCATTTGGATACCAAATGGAATAAATAAATGTGCATAAATTGTATTTAAATAATTGAGTATAGTCTAATATGCCCTGAATTGCTGAAAAGACCTTTAACAAAAATCTACGAAATTTCTTCTATATTGAGGCTCTCTCTCTCTCAAATGTAGGATTTGATTGATTCTTTGTTTAAATATTCTATATTCAGAAATTATTATTATTATTCACTAAAAAAAAAAAAAAAAAAATAGGCAAAGTTTCCGATTGGCAAAATATTTTTGAAAAACTGTAAAAGGAACTCAAACACCTAGTTTACGATCGAAAAAAGGATACGAACAAAAAAAAAAGACCGGAAAAGGGTTTGGTCAAGGAGTGGTTGAGTTTTTAAGATAGAATCGCACCAGAGCTAGTTTTCAAATTCGCATTCTATAATTCCACCATTAATTAATCGTATTATTGCCAAATCGTGTTTTCAATTCACGCATGAAGGTTCCGGGATTATTTATTTTTTTTTTTATAAACATTTTTAAAGATATTTTAAAATGTTTTTTTGATTATAATAAAGTGAATGCAAATTCTTGCTCAGGGGCCCACATCTTGTGGGTAGGTGGATAGCGACCACGAGCTACCCGAGCTGGGACTGCCTGTCCTGTTCTTTTCATGTCTGTCCCTTCCTTCTTCCTTTTTCAACTGGCGTCAGACCGTGCGACGGGCCGGCCTGTTCTATTTCTTCCTGTCTCAAAAACCCATTCAGCCGACCTTCATTGCGAAAATAAAGCTAAGTAAGAAGAAGAAAGTGAACTCAAATTTATCTGTTTCTTCTTGTTAAGTTTTGTTATTTCGTTTTTGTCATTTAAATTTTGGATAAATAAGTCTGATATTCTCAACAGTATACAATGACTACAGTAATTTTTTGTCAAAGTGTGCCTTGATGATGATTTCACTCAGGGACTTACATTTTGTGAGTACATGGATAGCGACCACGCGAGTTAGGCGAGCTACTCGAACTGTTCTCGTTTCTTTATGGCATACTTCTGCAGCATTCCCCTTCCATTCAATATGTATAAATGTAAATTAGAGACAGAAGGAATGAAACAAGATTTTAATTTGATCTCCTTTACACTCTATTCTGCTCTGAAGATGGTCCGAACCTAGGATCGAAACGTTAGCCGTGGGTTGAATATCAATAAAGAAACTACATTGGCTGCATTTTCTTCTTGTTTTTTTTACCTCTTTCAACAATCTTAAAATTGAAATCAAATAAGAAAAATCTGGTGTGACTGGTCGCACAGCACACAATTTTCTCTTACCTTCGGAAATCGAAAGTTGCGTTCTGTGCTTGTCACACCAGATTTTTTGGGTCAACACATATTTAGATTACGACAGTAAGGTACATTTGAATTCAAGATGTAAAATTTATAAACTGAAAAATATTTATATTCTGTTACCATGGCAACCATTTATCTTCCTTTTCTTTGAAGTACAAGAGTAAAATGATCTTCATAAGCTTTCTAAGACAAAATGAGAATATATATAAATTAAAAATTAAATTAAATTAGAATATACATTGTAAAGAGCATCTAAAAAATAATTAATTTGTGAATTTTAATCAAAATCGTTAGAGCGAATTTTTAGAAATCGAAAAAATTGAAAAAGTGCATCTACTACTCTGCCGATTTTGTTTAAAAGCTTCGTGTCACGTTCCTGGGAAGTGTCTAACTTAAAAATAAAATTTCAACCTCCTAGCTATTTTCGTTTTTGAGATATTTTGTTCACAGACACACACACAGAGACAGAACATGTTTTAAAAACCATTTTTTCGATTTCAGGGAACCTCAAAACGTGTATGTCCATAAAAATCTCGACATCGAATTTTTGACATGAATCCAATACTTTCTATATATTACCTATGTATAATTAAAGATAGGTAAGAGAAAGTAAAAATTCAAATTTTTAATTAATACAGTATAAAAATTTAAATTCAGTTCCGTAATTAATATGATTCAAAAATTTACACGATCCTATTTCCAATTTTTTAAAGAAATATGGAATGGGTACTTCGCTTGATCGCGTGCTTTATTTAAAGATTTTTTATTTGCATTTAAATTAAGAGTGCAAATTATTTTTTACTTACAAATTCCTTATTTCTTAATTTTATTAAAATAATACTTCCGGATTCGCGAATTTCCGTATTATTTTTCAAGCTACCTAATAACGATCGTATATCTTAATTATTTCATTTCCGAAATACATTTGAATTATATTATCTGATATTAGCATTTTTTATTAAATTATAATTTTAATCAATTGATTAAATTTATTCTTTAATTAATATAAGACTATTAAATTATTATTATCTATTATCTAGCATGTTTATACTTATTTAATGTCATTTTAGCATCAATTAAAATCCTACTAGGAGAAAGTATTTCTATCCCATAATTGGTTAAACTATTTATTATTATACAATTAATTAATCTCCACAAAAGAAGAGAACAACAAAAAATGTCCCCGCTCTTGCCCTTCCTCCCCCCTTCTATAAAAACTAATTAATTTTTTATTTGCTTCCGTCCTGAAAGAAAATAAATTCAAATATGTTAGAAAAACTTTTTTACAAAAATAAACATTTTTTTCGTCTATGTTATGTGTATGTTTTTAAAAGCAAGAGGGAAAAAGACTACGACATAAACAGCTTATTGTTCCAGACAGCAGCTGCATTCTGACCGATTGACTAAAACAGCTTATAATTTTTACAAAACAAATAAACTTTTATTGAAATTTTTTCTTTTTTTTTTTTTTTACTCAAAGGAAATAAATATTCATTCATACTCCGTCAAAATTTTCTTAAAAATACCTATATCAGTAATTAGTCCTCTCTGTTCATCCAGGGTATTTTTACTTTCTCTTACCTATACTATATATATATATATGTTAATATATATAGAAAGTATTGGATTCATGTCGAAAATTCGATGTCGAGATTTTGGTGGATATAGGCTACACGTTTTGAGGTCCCCTGAATCCAAAAAAGTGGTTTTCGCGACATGGTCTGTCTGTCAAATTTTATATTTAAGTTAGGCACCCCCTGGGGCGTGACACGAAGCTTTTGAACAAAATCAACCAAAGAGTTCTAGTACTTTACTGATTCACTTTTTCAGTTTTTTTTTTCGATTTTCTTTAAATTCGCTCCAAAGATTTTTTTTTAAATTCAAAAATTAATTATTTTTTAGATTCTCATTTTGTCATTGAAATCTTCTGAAGACCACTTTACTCTTGTACTCCATAGGAAAGATAGGAGAAATGGTTGCCATAGTAACAAAATATAAATATTTTCCCATACTTATAAATTTTACATCTTGAATTTCGAATGTACCGTACTGTCCTGTCGGAAACAAAATATATGTCGACACAAAAAATCTGATATGACATGCACAGTATACAACTTTCTATTACCGAAGGTAGGAGAAAGTTGTGTTGTGTGCTGTGCGCCAGTCACCAGATTTTTATATTAAAACAAGCTGCCATGCCCGCCTGAACTCGCATTAAATACGTTACCTAGTTCTTTTTATTTTTATTTCTGTCTTTTCGCCATCTTTGGCTGATATTTATTCTATTTACGATATATCTTCGGTCCAGTTCAAGACTGGTCTAACTCAAAAACGATTTTTCAGGAGAGCTGCCTTTCCTTTCCGTTCAAAACCGTTGCTTGCGTTATCCGATTGCTGAAATTTTGCACGAATCATCACAATCATAGAACTCTCCTATAAATTTCCAAATTTTTTTCCCACTCTCAATACCATTATTATTTTTTCTTCAGTAATTTATAAGAAAAAGTCCAAGATGATCCTTTCTTGCTCCGATATATTTCAGTCTTGCACGGTTCACAAATCCCAAGATGACTCACTTACCCAGAGGTGATCCACTAAGTTGTTTAAGAAACGGATTTGTTCAAAGATAGTAGAGGCAATTTGAAGATAATTTGTGCAAAAAACTCAAAATAGCATTTTTTTAGTTAGACCGGTCTTGAACTGGACCGACGATATGTGATCAAGCAGATTTATTTTTACTTTCTCTTATTACCATTTGGTATCCAAATGATTTAAATAAATATTAATCGGACTTGATGTTATCCGAACTCACTCCCTTCTTCTTTTCATTGTCTTCAATTTTATTAATAATATTATTCTGACATTTATTGACTGGTAATTTTGTATTTTACCTTAAACGAATTCTTAATTATATTAGATAGGGCTGATTATAGAAATTGGTATATCTACATAGCTGATTACCTCTCGACCATAGCACTTGTTAGTCCGTAGTCAGAATAGTTAGTTCTTCCTTCTTGTGTTCGGGGTCATAAGCTCGCATCTCGTCTCCTGCTATAAAAATTTATTTCAATTGAATTTGCTACCAATCAACGGAGTTTAAAGAGCTTCTGATACCGAAAAGGACCTTAAATAAAAAAAAACAACAATTTTTCGCCCCATTGTAGTCTTGATTTGTTTCTCTTTAGGGAGCGTACAAGTATTACGTAACGCAATTTGGGGGGGGGGGGGAGCGGGCTCTCGTAAAACGTTACCATGCGTTACAAGGGGGGGAGGGGGTGTTGAACAACGCGTTACGTAACTGGTATTTTAGCGATTTTCCGGTACTTTGTGCAACAAAATTGTGACTTTTAGATAAAAATGGCCACTTGAGCGTTACGTAACTTCTAGGGGGGAGTCCAGAAAAATGTTACGGCGCGTTACATGGGGGGAGGGGGGGGGGTAAAAAATCTTCAAAAATTGCGTTACGTAATACTTATACGCTCCCTTAGAGAATTTTACAATTCATTTATATTATTTCCCGAGTAGATGAGAACTATGAGTTACCCGAGCTAGGGCTAGCTTTCATTTAGTCTCCATTAAATTCATTCTCAATTTGTAATTATTTTTTTATTAAAACAATTGAAAATAATTATCATATAATCTTAAATTTAAATTCCCTAACATTCATTCGTACATTAAAAGTAATATTTATTTTTTTTCTTTTTAAATTTGATATTTTTATTATACAAAGGGATTTACTGTATATATTAAATTTAAAGGGCTTTTATATAAATGTACTCCCTCCCCCCTCCCATGTGTGTGTATGTGTGTGTTAAATTGCACAAAAACAACCGGGGTTTTATGATCTGGATGGTTGGTTGGATAGAAATAGAGAGGGAGAAAGAAAGGGTAGTAGAAACAATACATAAAATTCTGGATTTATGTCCGATTTTGGATTCCATCGCATTTTTATTTTATATTCTCAATTTTTAGACTAAAAAAAAAAAGAACATACTTTGGTACTCATAATAAATTTATTGATATATATTTTTTTATTTTAAATTGGAAACGAAGAGAACTCTGGAATGCTGTTCGTTTATTTAGTTATTTTTATTATATTTAATTATTATTATAAATAATGCACTAATTGAAAAATGTTAAGAATGAATAAACAAACAAAAATCAGAAATTTTTTCCTTAAAGGTTTAAAAGAATCTTTCTTCTTCATTCCTTGAGGTTTTTTTTTCTCTTCCCTTTCTCCTTTTTTTTTTATTCAGTCAAAAAAAAACAAAAATTATTCGTACCTTCGAATTATAAATACAAAGCAGGGAAGAAAAAAGAGGCCTCTTTTGGGGTAGTGTAGGTAAATTTGAATACACCCTTTGAAACAGGTTCTCCTTTTAAGAGGAAACACGCCCTAAAATTTTTTATCGACCGAATCACAGAAAAGAAAAGCAAAGTTGTTCTCCTTTGTGGGTAAAAATATTCTTTCAATTTCCTGATTTTCGGACGCCCCTAAAATGTATGTATCATTATAATTATTCAAGATTTTAACAAAATTTATTTATAAAATCAAAACTTTTGCTCTTATGATCGTTTCGAATGCCTAACTAAAACTACTGTATTTCTTTGTTTTCAAATGTGTAACAAATTAATAGATTTGATCTTTATAATTTAAAAATTAATCTTTTTTGTTTTAATTAATTAAAAATCTGGTGTGACTGTACGCACAGCACACAACTTTCTCTTATCTTCGGTAATCGAAAGTTGTGATCTGTGTTGTTTTTTGTTGATATATATTTAGTTTCCGCCGATATATTAGAATTCAATATGTAATCAAAATATTTCAAGAGCAAAATGAGAATATATATTTTAAGACCATGTAAAAAATAATTGATTTTTGAATTTTAATCAAAGTTGTTTGAGAAAATGGAAAAAAAAACTGGAAAAGTACAACAGTAAAGTAGTAGTACTTTTTCTCCGATATTGTTAAAAAGCTTATTGTCACGTGCCAGGGAGGTGCCTAGCTTAAATATAAAATTTCAACCTCCTAGCTCTTTTTGTTCTTGAGATATTTTGTTCACAGACACACACACACATGTCGCGAAAAACATTTTTTTTAATTCAGGGGACCTCAAAACGTCCAAATCCATCAAAATTTCGAAATCGAATTTTTGACATGAATCCAATACTTTCTCTATATATATATTACATATATACATAGGTAAGAGAAAGTAAAAATCCGTCTAATTAAAAGTAATATAAGGTGATCGAGAGAGAAGTAAAATTTATTTATGAAATTATATGTCTAACTATATTTATAATATGTTATTTCGATTAAAAAATAATTAATAATAATGAAATTCTTTAGTTTTAGCCATGCGTTCAAATTTTCTTCTTAGTTGAATAAATAAATAGCCAGCGGATAAAGTGACAATTTAGGTTACGTGAAAGTTGCACATAAAATTTGACCTCCTTATCGCGACTTTTAATGAAATGAAGTCTTCTGACTATGGGATTGAAGGAATTTTAGCAAAATTTATAAAATTAATTACATTTTTGGTAAACGTATTCGCTAAAATATTTTAATAAGAACTTAAGACGCACATAAAAAACTATTAATATTTTAAAATATTCTTAATGAATATTTATATTTATAATTTAAAAAATAATTTAGTAGACTAGATAAGAAAATCTTTCTTTTTTTGCCTAACGGAGTCTTTTTTTTCATTTTGCCCGTTTAGCTACGCCATTGTGCTAAAAATGTTTACAAAATACATATTTTTCAAATTAATATCCACAGTACAAAATTAATACAATATAAATTTTTTTTTTATTATTAAAGAGCATACTTGAAATTAGATATATTCAATAGATATATGAAGCAGTTACTGGAGTTCACAAAATAAAATTAATTAGGCCTATGTAATTAAAAAAAAAAGCCTAGACCATTACTTATATCGTATTTAAATACTGAGTATCGTCTATATATAGGCTAACGAATTGACTTTTTATTATGCCCGTTTAGCTACGCCTCATTGTCCATATTTTTACTTTCTCTTACCCTATATTTTTTTTTTTTTAGGATTTTTCATTCAAAACTTGTTAGTTTAAAAGTTTATGGGTGAGAAATTAAAAATTATTTTATGCTTATTTAAAAAAATTATAGTTTTTTTTATTATAATTTTTTTTTTTATTATGATCTATTTATTTATTATATGTGAGTTAATTATATGTTTTCAAACCCTTTATTTATATATCTTTCTTGATAATGCTAAAGTGTATAATCCTCAATTGCTTTTTATTTTAAATTGATATTTTACACCTAAAAATACTATTTTTCCTTTTTATTTTTCCATTTTGCTTTGTTATTTGTTATAGTGCACAATAATTAAAAACTACTTTCGATTATTGATAATTACCTTCGACATATTTTTCTTCATAATTTCTATGTTTACTTTTTGTAGACTATTTTACGATACTGCATAGAAGTCGTTTTTTTACTATTTTTTATCATTATAATTATTAGAAAACTCCTAGTTATGTGTGTTTAAAAAATTTCAATTGGCTCACTTATTATTTTGATGATTATCAAGCATATGAATATCAAAATCATTTTAGTTTTTCATATGTTTAAGCATATGCAGAGCTAGTATTTTGTTTTTAGGCTTTTTCTGTACCAGTATTTTCATATCCTCATATCAAATAGTTCGATTTTTTTTTTTTTACTTTTATAAGTCATTATTATTATTATTATTTTTTTTTTTTTTTTAAACATTCACACTTTTTTCTCATTCACACACACATTCACACAGTCTTTTCGGCAACTTAGGCCATTTAAGACTTTGACGATAACCGTTGTATAAATAATTATATTTATTTGGGGTCCAGGCATTCTTATTTAAGCCATTTGGTATCCAATTGGCTTAAATAAAATCATCGGATTGCCTGGGGTCCGAACCCGCGACGTTTGTATATGAGGTTAGCACGCTAACCTCTACGCCATGCCCCGAGGGCCATTATTATTTTGAAAATCATATAAAGAATAATACATTCACTGGTTATTAGGAACTTTTTAAATTGACTCGTTGTGCGGATATTACCCGAAATTCAACCGCTCTAAGCCTTCTTTTCAGAGATTATTGAAATATGGCATCTACTTTTCAATTGCAATTTAACGACTTGATGGGAATAAACTCAGGATCTCTTCCTCCTGAATTCTCCAAAAAAACATTCTGTCTATTACTAGATGATATAGAACTTTATTTGCCCACGGGGCTTGGAGTAGTTGGTAGCGTGCCTTCCTTCTATACCAAACGTCGCGGATTCGGACCCCAGGCAGTCCGATGATTTTGGATACCAAATGGCTTAAATAAGAACGCCTGGACCCCAAATAATATATATTCATAACGGTTATCGTCAAAGTCTTATATGGCCTAAGTTGCCGAAAAGACTGTGAATGTGTGTGTGAGTGTGAGTGTGAATGAGAAAAAGTGTGAATGTTTTTTGCTTAAAAAAAAGAACTTTATTTAAGCTTCCTTAAATAAAGAATTTACAAGTTCTATAGAATTTTTGATGGAATGTTTTGGTTCGAAGTGAATTTTTAAAATTTGGTTCAAGTATTTGCATATGTTATAGGCTGGGGCGTTCATATAAGAAGCGATGGGTCTGAGAGGTATATCGGGTTTGTGTATTTTGGGTAGGCCGTATAAAATTGGAGCCTTAGGGTTCATGGATTTTAGGGTGTGGATTTCATGTTTTTGGAGGAGGTTATTGGACAAACTGTTTAATGTTTGTGTGACCTTTGTTTGGTATTTCTGTGTTGGATCGGATTTTAATTTGGTTGCGCCACTATTGGTAATAAATTCATTCATTTTTTGAATATAGTCCCTCTTTTTAATTACTGTAACGCTCTGTCCTTTGTCGGCTTTGGAAATTATAATATCGTTATCTATTAATTTTGTTCGAATTTTTTTGATCGTGGCTATTTCATTATTAGTTTTGTCTGGTGGTTTGTTAATTGATTTTTTTATTTTAAGGGCCATTTCTGTCTTTACTTCTAAAGGTTCAGATCTGAGGGCTATTTCTGCGTCTACTACCGTAGATAAAATAGCTCTTTTGTTAATCTGTAATTTAGGAGCATATTTCCTTAAATAGCTATGCCACTACACCTCGATTTTTGGTGTAATGATTTATTTAAAAAAAGATCCAAAAATCCTGTGTGTAGCTGTAGCAAATTTAAGGAAGATAAACCTCTTTCCAGAATTTTAATTAAAAATTAGAAATTTATTTATTTTTTTTGTTTCCATATTATTAAATTAATTAATTAGAAACATCTTATCTCTTTTCTCATTTTTTTTCGGTTTATTAAATTAATTTGATGAAATAGTATTATTATCAAAATAGTAATAAACGATAATCATTTTTTTTTTATATACTTATCCCCATCTTGCATTTAATATCTTAATACTTTATAATTTCATCCCTTGTTTTTTGAAATCATCATAAAAATCCGTCGGTGATGTTATTATTTTTCCCATCTCACCCTAATTTCCATCCCGATTTTTTGAATTTGCCCTCTCTCAAAACCGCGTCCCTCACTTGGTTATAAATATTTATGTATATATTATATTACAGTGCTGAAAAGTAAAAAGTATTATATATCTAATTAATACTTATACGTATTTATAAAATTTCTAAAAAATGTAAAAAAAAAGAGTATCAAAAAAAAAATTCTTTTTTTTTGTAGAAATATTAAAAAAAAAATTGTCATTTGTGCTTTGCACTTGTTTTATATATATATATGAAAAAAAATATCTCAAAATAATTGAGTATTATTAGTATATATTTTTCTTTTAAGAATTCAAAGCGTTTAGTAGTTTTTCCCATAAACTTTAAAAAAAAATTTTTGAATTTGCCTCTCCGACTCCGCCCCCCCCAATCAGCGCTATCCCTGAGGCCTGATTGGTGGGTTCACACATCGGACACCGGTTTAAGGGGTTTATATATAAGTATATGATGATTTTTAAATTCATTTAAGTTCTTTTTCGGCAACGAAGAAATGGAATAATCAGTATAATCAAGCAAAGTAAAATTTTTTTCTTCTTTTTAATAAATTTTATTTATTTGATTCACTTTGCTTTGAATTCTTAAAATAAATTACAAATTTCCAAATTTCTCATATTAATAAATATAAAGCTGCTTTTAATATTTTCTAATCAAGAGAGACAAGCAAGAGCAGCATAAAAAATTCCATTGTTATCATCTCAGTCATTTGACTAGCTGATTTTTATAAACTTTAGAGAAATCAGTTTTGAGTAACATTTTGGAGACCCAAAGAAGAATAAGAGAATAATTTATTTAAAAAAAAAAAGCAAATACTTATTTAAGTGTTAATGGAAATGATTTTATTTATATATATATATTGTTTGCGAAAACTTGATGCAAATGAGCGATTTATTGTCTATTTTTTATATTTTACGTATTTTTTTTGTTTGTTTTTAAACTGTTGATGATGTTAAAATATTAATGAAATTTAGAAAAATATTTTAAATTATGAGAATATTACCTGCACTTTTTTTTTAGGCATTTTTATTAATCCATTCGATGGATATTAGTTATATAAAATTTGACATTTAATGGAAAAACTTATAACTAAATGCTTAAGTTTGGAATGATTACACATTCTTTTTATTTGATAAATAGTCTATCAAAATATTATTTAAAGGCTGTTTTTTTTGGAGTGATTTTTAAATGCATAGAAAATTGTTTTTTTCATTTAATGAATGAATGAAGAATGAATTAACTTAGAGAGGATTTTTTTTTAGTCAATTTTTTTGACTAAATCACACACAAAAAAAATTAATTTTTAAGAATTGTAAAGTTGGATTAGCAACTGCTCTTTAAAAACGGTTCCACTCATTCACTTCTTCTGCAAGCCACTAGAGTGGAGATTTCCCAGGGTTTCAACCCTCAAACATGCTAAGCGAGATCATTTCCACATCAATACTACTAATTTTATTTATTTTATTTGGTTAATCCAGATAAACCATATAAAAGTTGGTTTTTGGCTATTTATTCTAAATTTGTTTTTGGCATCAATCGCATTTTTGAAGCGACGTTATGGCTCGGGGATTAAATTTTTCGGAAAAATAAAACTCATAAACTATTTTACTAGGGCTATTTTATTTCAACATTTATAGAATTTAAAGATATTATCAACATAATCACCAGCAGGGACGAACAGGAGGAGGATATGGGACAGCTCTATGGGAAGAATGTTTATACGTTTTTAGTTAGGGGATCACTGGCTAGATGGCTCTACTGGGCTGTTTTCCCCCAAAAGATATGTTAAGCTGTCAGTGATATAAATGAATTAACTTTATATAAACTAATTAATTGCTTTTAATTATAAATTTTTTACAATTTATAAATGAGTTTAAAAAAAATTTTAAAGTACTACGTGCCAATTAAGTAGCTTAAAAAAGTTTTGAAATATCATAAAACAGAATGTCGAGCAGTAGCGTATCCAGGTGGGGCGAAGGGGGCGCTCGCCCCCCCACCCCCGGCCCAGGCGCGTCAAGCTTTTGGCGCCCCTCGCGTATCCGCTTTTTCCCAAAATCTACGGCTTTTTTTTGAAATTTCATAATAAATTCATTTTATATCACAAATCCGGAGAAAAATTACAAAAAAAGCCCGAACGAGATTCGAATACTAAAAAAAAAAAAGGTTGAACGAAAAACGGCGCCCCAGTTGAGGTTCGCCCCCTCCGCCCTCAAAGGCTAGTTACGCCGCTGTGTATGAGTCAGTCAAGTCTTGGTATCAAGACATTTGAAATGCAAAATGCTCGAGTTCAAATCTCTCTGGAAACAATTCCCCCCCCCCCCGCATACTGTTAGTTGGGGAATCTGCCGCTAGGTGGCCTTAAATTTATAAAATTTTTAACCTGGAGCTGTCCAATCTTGATTGTGTTTGATCTGTGGTATGGGTGTTAAAATAAATATGGAGGGAAATATAGTTTAGTAAATGAAGTTCAAAATTATTTTTAATTTATAAATAAAACCTTTTTGAGGGTTGTTTTTATTTTATGCTCTAACGGAGGTTGAAAAAAATAGCCCTCGTATTTATATAATATTTTGTATTAAATGATTATAAATTTATAATTTAAAAATAAATATTTTAGTGTGAAAGATATTTCAAATTTCACAAATTAAATAAATCAACAGCCTTCTTACTTTTTAATTTTATTAAAAAAATTGCATGCAAGTTTTGGCAAAATGAAAAAAACAGATAGTATTTGGAAGAAAATGCATATTGATTGCATTTGGAAGTTTTTTTTTTTATGAAACAAAAATTCCTTCTGATTGTCTTGAAAATGTAAAAAAATTTCTAACATTCAAGGGCTACCGGATTTCTTTTGACGTTCGAGGAAATAATAAAGAATGCCTGCTTGAGCCATCACGTCGACAGTCCCTGCTGCTAGCATATCCTTTTGACGACTGGCTTCCGCTTTTGACGGTCGCAAAAGTGTCGGCCCGAAAATCGTTGCCAAATTATGCAACGACATTTTATTATGAGACTCGTGTTTATTCACTCGGATTAAATGAACAAGTAAGAAATTAATTGTGTTGCGATTATGTGGAGGCAGTTGGTCCAACCAAATGTGCAGCTTGGCGTGCTGATTGCCGTTGAAGGCTTCCAGAAAACGTGGGTAGAGAGCGTCGGTGAAGAGGGCTTCTGGAAGTTCTCGAAGATACAGCTTAAGTATTCCAGTCACACAATGAACGTCCACTTCTTTTAAGAGTTGTTCTGCCTCGTAGGGATCTAAATATAGTTCATTTTTAATTAATAAATAAAACTATGAATTATATTTATCCCCAATGTGTTTATTAAAGCTTTTGTGGTTTGTATTATTATAATTATGGGAATTTTTAATTATATCCCATATTTTGTATTAATTCTTTAATATAAATATAAATACTGAACAACATTTAGACTGCTTATTCGGCAGTTGATTATTGTATTAAAAATATTATTGGAACAATTTAATAATATTTTGTATCATCTATAGATACGTAGGGCTTATAGCTGGTAGTTTAATAAGGATAGGTGAAAAGTGAAGAAAATCTGCAGCTAGTTGTTTTTCATTATTTTATTCCCACCACGTGGTGGGATCCTGTATCATCTATGTTAAAAAATCAGATTCAAAAAACTTATTGTAACATCATGTGTTTTATGTAAACACTATGTTTTAATTATTGTATCTAACTTCATGGGAATGAGTGTAGATGGCGCTGAAGTCCCTGGCTGAAGTTTGTGGCTAACTTCATAGGGATGACTCAAGATGGCGCTGACGTCGTTGCATATAAAATGCACGTAAAGGTCCCTTAGAGGTTAGTTCCCTTGAGGCGAGCAAGTGAACCGTAATTTAAAAGGACTGCAGAATAAACAGTCGGAAACTGTGTACAGTATTTATATTTTTAATAAATAATTAATACAAAATGTGGTCTATAATTAAAAATTACCATAATAATAAATTAATTATGCATACCTATTTTATTTCATTAAATATCTTCATTTAATAATTTTCACAAATTCAAATCTTTTTAAATGCTTTTATTTAACCTTTATTAGGAAATTATGGATGAAACCAAAACGTTTAGCGAGCGCATTCGCAATTTTTTCCACTAATGTTCTTGCTGTCCTGCCTCAAGATTCCTCATTTACTGTTTTCTTGACAAGTAATTTCCGAAATTAAAAAAAAAACTGTGGTGAATTGGTTTCTGAAGCTTGTTTTCGCCTCTGAAGACATTAGCTTTTCCGATTGCAGGGCCTTGTCGTCGAGGATAGGGATATTTTAATTTACATAATTTGGTAGACATTGTAATTTAAACTAGGTAGAGCCTTGCTTGAAAAGGATGGAATTTTTTCAATCAATGCTCAAATAGGCTGTTCATTAGCCAGTCAATATATCGTTTAAGATAGCAAGTTTGCGAGATATGTTTGTGCTTAAGATTGGGCCCTAGGATAAGAGTAGTCCACCCGCCGCGAAAGCTTGGAGGTCCTGGTTCGACTCCAGGGGGTTCAATTTTGCCCAATCTTAAGCACAAACATAAGTTAAAAACATTCTAAGAAATTTTATAAACATGAAAGGGCCTCGGCCCAATATACCTCTTAACGCGATTTGAAACATTCCTCGAAAATGAACCAATAGAAAGTAAAAAAATCGCCAGAAATTAGCTTTAATGATTAAGTAGAAAATATTTGTTAAAATAAAATAAAAAATCAACTAATATTACTCACTCGTTTCGAAGGCTTTTTTGAGACGTGCTAAGTCCGAAACTGAGCCTGAAACTCGATAAATGCCAACTTCGTTCATTCCTCGACGTTCAACTTCTCTAACACAAGCAGTAACGATAAAAGGAACTGGTCTTTTTTGACGCCTGAAAAAGAATTATAAATTATATGTGTTAGTATCAATATATACGTTAGTGGTTTCCAAACTTTATGTTATCACCAGTGGCGTCATTTGTGTGTGTGTGTGTGTGTGTGGGGGGGCAGGGGGAGTCATTTGCCCCCCCCCCAAGGGCTCTGACTTTTATAAAATTTTAAATTATTCTAGATAAAATCTTTCAAAATATATCTACGAGTATATAAACTGTAGAGAATTAAACAATTAATTTAATTAAATATCTTTTGGCTCAATTTGAGTACATATTTGTAAGTAAATTTTAAGAAAAAAATGTTTCCCCCCCAAGAAAAAATTTGCCCCTCCCAAGAAAAAGTTGAAATGACGCCACTGGTTATCACGCCTCCTTTAAAAATATTTAATCGTTTAATGCCCCCCCCCCCCCCCCCACACACACACATTTTATAAAATAATACAAATACAAAAATTTTCTAATACAAGCTATTATATTATTTATTATTTTATTTATAAGACTTTAGCAATCATTTAGAAAATTGCTCGTGAAGAAATTCATCAAATATAATAGAAAACAAGTATTGAGAAAATCAAAAATGACTTAAAAAGTTCATCAGTGGCTTATTTTCGCGAATAGGGGGTATATCTATCTTGAATATTAAATTTCATCTTCATAGCTTATTTTCTTCTTGCCGAAAGTGAAAGAGGATCTATTGTCGGCGAAGTAAAATTATCGGTTTGTGCATTTTAGTCGAATTAGATAAAAAATATCGAATTTTGGGTTTTGATCAAAACCAGAATCGTATTCAATCGATTGAATACGATTCTTCAATATTTCCTATACAGATTTATTCCGTAATTTGGCGTTGAGAATCGGATAAATATTACAAAATAATCAATTTAGTAACTTTAAATAGTTTTTCATTGTGTTTAAATGCGTTTTCCTCAAAATCCCGTTTTTTATAACTATAACTTTGAAAGGCTGTAGCTTTATTAGTTTTTGAGATATCAGAGTGGCTTTGATCTTAAAATGTTCAGGAAATTATCCTCTATGATAAGATATCAACCACTCAATTTATGAAATTTCCGCCAAGAGGTCCCTTTTCACTTTCCGCATCACATATTTAGGAATTTTGACATAAATAGGGACAGGGATCTAAAATTTAAACAAATAAAGAAACTAGCAGTTATTTAACTAGCCTGATTTAAGAAGAAGCCAAGTCCTTAATAAAATTATATAATACCTTATTTAAAAAATGAAAAGACATGGTCACCTACTTGCAAACTTGCTGAATCTTGGCGCCAAATTGGCCGGCTGTTTTGGCAGTAGGCACTCGTTGCTGAGTCACTTCACTCTGCACGAAATGCAACGTCACTGATAATTTATAAGAGCTGAGCAGGAGAACCTCAGACACGGGATCCTCTCCTAGCCACGAACGACTCAACTAAAACAACAAAAAAATCGGTTCATTAGTCCTTTGATAATAATAGCAATCTGAATAGTATAGATCGTGCCCGTAGATATTATATTTGTAGTGAAAGAGGATGCAGGCGATAATTGAGCCTCTATTTAAAACTATTTATAATAATAAACTCTTTATTTGAAACGTTTCGGCATGGATCTAGGCCAAGGGCGGTCCCAGAGGGGGGGGGGTCAAGGGGGTCGTGCCCCTCCCCCCCCCAAAAAAATCTTTTTTTTTTTTAACACACACTTTTTCCCACTCACTCTCCCACTCACACAATCTTTTCGGCAACTTTGGCCATTTAAGACTTAAACGATACTTAGGCCCTGGCATCCTATAGGGGGGGGGGGCGGGGAAATAAAATCTTTTAAATTAAAAAAATTAAAAGAATAAGAAATTCATTTTTTTCCAAAATATATAGGCTACTAGCAAATTCACTAGCAAAATTTTTAAAATTGTGATTTTATTTAAAATTGTTAAAGCTTCATGGTAGATTTGTTTTTGTTTTATACTATTTGAACATATTAAATTATTTTAATTTTCTAAAAAAATTTTTTTGCCCCCCCCCCTCCCCTGATTCAAATTCGTTCAGGCGCCCCTGATAGTGACCCCGTCCCCGGATTTGGCTTAGTAGGTAGCGTGCCTACCTCCTATACCAAACGTCGCGGGTTCGGACCCCAGGCAGTCCGATGATTTTATTTAAGCCATTTGGATACCAGATGGCTTAAATAGAAATACCTGAACCCCCAATAGATATTTTCAATATAACGGTTAGCGTCAAAATATCGTCAAAATATGGCCTGAGTTGCCGAGAAGACTGTGTGAATGTGTGTATGTGTGAGTATGAATATGAATGAGAAAAAGTGTGAATGTTTTTTATTTAAAAAAAAAAAAAAACAGTGACCCCCCCCCCCCAAAATGTAAGGCTAGGACCGCCCTTGATCTAGGCTGAGGGTAGATCCTTGCGAAACGTTATAAATAAAGTTTATTGTTATAGTGAGTCATTTGAGTAGAGATCATGCTAAGTGAAAACCAGAGCGGTGGCGCCCAAATACCCCCCCCCCCTCCCAATTAAGTCAACATAAACACACCAAAGCGACCTGGACCGTCATCGCACTGGTTAGTGCTTAGCTTAATTCTCGAGTTCATTAGTTTATTTATTTACCTTATGAGTGCATTTAGCTCTTAAAATTGGTCGATTTTGGCTCTCCTCGTATAAAAGAATTCGAAGATTTTGAGATCCCTCGAGGTCAATAGTGAATTTTTCATTCCACTTGGGCTTGTCTGTGCCACATATAAGTTTAGTTCTGGCTTTTCTGAAGTAATGGCCATATGAGTCAACTTCCACACATACATAAACATCTGAAAAATAAATAAAAGTATGTTAAGTGATGTCTATTGATTGATGAGAATAGTAAATAAAACTAATGAATCAGACATTTTTAAATAAAAAAAAGAGGTAGATATCAATATAAACTTATCTGAGTAAATAAAATTATTTTTTAAAATGCTGCTAAATCATTCATAATATTTTAAAATTTTCATTCATGAGATAATTCATTTATTTATTTTATTTTAACAGTTATTTCACTTTATACAACTGGTAAACGATATATTAATTTTTTTATAATATTATTTTCAAAAGAAAGTTGTATTTTTCATAGTCAGGTCTATTAACTAAAAACAGGTTAAATTTTAACATCATAAATTGGGTGTTAAAAAGTAAAGTAATAACACCAGCGTTAAAAATGCTATTCTCTAAATCAAGTTTTAACAGCGACGTTAACATGTTGCTTTTATCTCAGCTGTGAAAATCATAACCTTACTTTTTAGGTTAAAGACGCCATTTTGATGCATTAAATATGGCGTTAAAATATTAAAGGGTCCCTACTAGACATGACTTTTTTTTAAATAAAAAAAAATACTCACACTTTTTTCCCATTCACACACACACACACATACACACGGTCTGGCATCTTAGGCCGTATAAGACTTTTTTACGATAACCGTTATTTAAGAATATATCTATTGGGAGTCCAGGGCCGTTTTTAGACATGACTCAATTTTTAACACTATTGACTAAATGTTAACGCTTTGGCGTTTGCTTAGAGAATAGCAATTGGAGGAAAGGAGGTATTAAAATGAATTAACGCTGATTTCAGATGTTAAAAGCTAACGTTTTGGCATATAGAGATTATAGAAATTGTAATTTGTATACTTACTAGCTGGCTGATCAAGTCCAGTCAGATCCCCTAGAGTAAGATGAAGGTCCCCAACAAGCAAACTCTCATCATGGCCAGTTCTCAGCAGATAGGAGCCCATGTTTGTCTTGAGGTAGGTGCGACAGGCGGTGATCCAAGCCTGGAGCTCATACATACTGACAGAAGTGCCTGGTAAAGGAAGCTGGCTGAATTGAAGCGCGTGAATTGCCTCCACCCATTGCGTTCGTTCAAATTCCGATGAAAGGAAGAAGGTGTACGATCTCGCACTCGAACGATTACCGACGCGGAAGACGAGATTTGGTGACGCCAGCACCAATTGAGCCTCCAAGTCTGATAATTTCTTGCGTTGTTTTTCGCTGCGAGTACCCGCTCTCTATTTTAAAAAAAACAATTAATGCTCTGGTGAGATGTAAAATGAAAATTTAAAATGAGTCGGTCAAAAAATTATATCCAATATTATTGTCATAAATGCCAACATATTTAATCATTAAGGCCGATTTACACACTACGATAAATTGTAACGATGTGATTAATAAATTTATTGCTTGAATAAATCGAAAGAGTGGAGTACTGTTTACACCCAACGATAAATCGAAACAATTTGATCGATACGATAAATTGCTACGATTGTAAACCGGCCTTTAGATTATTGAAATAACAAAAATGAAACTTTCGACTATAACAAGCAGTTCCCAAAGACGGAATTTGTTTTATATACCGGAAATAGAAATTATTTAATTTACAGCCGGAGAATTAATATTATTATTCAGTAGCTATATTACTAGGTTGTATAAAATATATTGTTTACTTTAATTGTTTAATCTAACATTTTTTGTTAATATACTATACCTTTTCATCTCCTTGTTCTTCCCAAAGGATCTGGTCTCTGACAGTACAAGCTTGAGATTTCAGAGCAACCAGATTTGCAGGATTCGCTTCTCTAGGTTCAACAGCAGGTTCTTCAAATATTACAATATCACTCAAAGCAATGTACCATTTCAATTCGAAGGTAAATTTATCTCTGCCTGATGCCTAAAAAATAAATAATTTTAGTTGTTAAGATATGAATAATTAAGAATTTTAAATATTGTTATTTTACCTTATATTTTGCACAAGCTAGAACATCATTAAAAAGAAATAGATGACGAAGTTTACGATGACCATCTGCAAGTTCCACTATAAATGAATTCTTCACGAGACGTCTTTGAGCTCTATCAGCAGTCTGAAAATAATTTTCATTCCAGAAAAATTATTTTAATGGTAGTGGAAAGAGCTTCAAGATGCTGTTCGCATGTTTTTGCCGATAAGATGGGGCTAGGGGTCTTAAAAAAGTTATACAAAAGTCCAACTTTTACCGAAATTTGCCAATAGATGGCAGGCTATATTTCATCTCATGTATTTTTTTGATATTAATAATGAATAGTTTATAAATATTATATACACGCCCGAGATATTATTATTATAAAGGTCTATAGATATCGGAGAAATTTTATTAAAAATTGGGATAGTAGGCGTCTTTCAAATGGCTCAGGGTGCAAGTTTCGTTCAAAATTTGAAATAAGTTAATTTTTTTCCAAATAACAAGATGAAATAAAAAAAAAAGTTTAAATATTGAGATAAAAAAAAAAGGCTACGCTATATTGCTGAAAAGAGGTGGTTTATGGTCTATCCTAAAAGACCCTCAGAACCCCTACCTCAGGCAAATTCACACAGACTCTGCATATGTAGTGGTGAGTCAATTGGGCTGCCTAACAGTAGGCGTCTTTCAAATGGCTCAGGGTGCAAATGTTTATGTTCCCCATGGTATCATTTATAACTGCATAAAAATATATAAATATAGGCTTATAAGTGGTCTGATAATGCCGGCTGTTAGACTAGCCTGCCATCTTTTACAAGAGTGCTGAACTATTTGCCCGTTAATTTTTAAATAAATACGAAATTTATTTTAGCAGGGCCGGATCTAGGGGGGGGGGGGTAGTGGGTGCATGTGCCCCGGGCGGCAGATATCAGGGGGGCGGCAAAAATTTAGCGTCTCTAAAAAAAAAGGAAAAATATTGAATATTTTTTTCGAACGGGAAAAAATTTTGGTTCCGCGGACGGCAAAAATTTAGCGTCTCTAAAAAAAAAAATTTTTCTGCGAAAAATTTTTGAGATCAGGGAAAATTTTAAGGAGAGGGCGGCAAATTAAATTTTGCCCCCCCCCCCCCTAAAAAAATCTCCTAGTTTCGGCCCTGGCTATCCGCCAGTGACTATTCTAAAGCTTCCATCTTTTGAGCACACTAATAAAAATGATTTATTATTCAAAAATTAAGATCTTACCGGGAACATTGTTTTGGTTTGTATCATATTAAATTCATCAAGAAAATGTTGGGTCATATTGAGAGCATCGGTCAACGTTTTATGATCAGGATGTGAGAGTGGTGTATACTTGAGCAAATCCTGAAATTAAAACATTTAAATAAATTAGAATAAAATGTCATTAAAACGATATTAAAAATAATTCTTAATTAGTATTTTATTATTAATCATAAATGGAAAGTTAATCAAGTCGGTCTAAAAAGACATCATATGAAAGGGAAAAAGTTGTCCAAATAAATTAATAGGACCAGATTTACTTATGTAAATATATCTATATCAATGTATAAAAACAAAATTTTATTGCTTTTATTTTTTAGTTAATAACTTACATGGAGGACAAGAGCATTCTTTTGAACACGTGCGACGGGTTTATGCAAAAGATCATCAAGAGTGGCATTTTGACCATCTCTCATGCGCATATGTTGACTAATTTCTGCAAATTGTTGGCTATTGGCATTGCACTTGCGAACTGTGTCCGTCGCCCGGCCATAATTATGAAGAAAAGCACCGTATATGTTGATGTGACTCGCCTGGAAAAATAAAATTACTTTAATTAAACTTAAAATAATTTAAAATACCTTAAATGCTTAATTTAAATCATGTTAGTGGTTCTTAAACTTTTTGATGTCAAGGCTCTCCTGTAGTCAACCCATGGACATCCTAAATTTTTTTGGAACCCAGCCTGGATGGTTAAAAATACACAGGCCCTACACCAAATCATTTTTTTGTACTGATGATGACCAGGCGTGATGACGGTCGAAATATCTACTAATGAGATCTGAGAGGAGCTCATCAGATGCTGGCTTTTATTCTCCGGTCCTTTCTTTATTGTTATTTGTTATATTTGTAGCCCTTCGCGAGACGGCCCATTAAGAAGCCGCGATCCATCACTTTAAGATTACAGAATTTTTTAATAAATAGTCTAAAAAAATTAGGTTTTGGAACTAATATAATTCTGATACGCCACTGCTTTACATTTACTGTTCATTAACACGGGCGTGGCAAAAAGGATCTTTAAGATTTTCTGAGAATTCATTCAGCTACACAGGTAATGACACTCCTTTTGTATTTTTTTGCCCTGTTACCTGATTTTATAGACTATATGAATCATAATGATAAAAAAAACTAGTTTAATTTTTTACCTTTTTATAGAACCTTTTCATAAAAAATAAATTAGATAATTTATAATAAAAAAAATCGGAGGATGACTCATTGAACATTCTGATGTCCATAATAATTTGGATAAATAAAAGGCAATCAGTCCACCCTAAATATTGATAAAATATTAATAGAATTCAAAAAATATAATGTATACATACAGGGTCGCAGACAGGGGAGGGCAGGGGGGCCTGGGCCCGGGCCCTTTGCGCTTCAACCTTAAAATTCCAATAAAAAATAACGGTTTAAATTTCAATAAAAATAAAAATTTTCTTCTGAGGGGGGGCCCGGGCCCTTTAGCAGTGGCGTCATTTCAACTTTTTCTTGGGGGGGGCAAACATTTTTTTTTTTTTCTTAAAATTTACTTACAAATGGGTACTCAAATTTGGCCAAAACATATTTAATTTAATTGTTTTATTTTTTACAGTTTGTATAGTCATAGATGTATTTTGGAGTATTTTATTTAGAATAATATAAAATTTTATAAAAATCAGAGCTCTTGGGGGGGGGAGGGGGCATTTGCCCCAAATGACGCCATGACTGCCCTTAAACGCAAATCTTAAAATTACATGATTTTCAGGGCATACTAATATTAACTGAAAACAAGAGCGAATCCAGAGGTGTTTCTCGGGGCTCCCGGGGGAGGATTTTATTTTCACCATAATCCTAAAATGATCGCCTATGGTGAGTCGGCCGTCCCAGTTATTGGTCCTTTGTTTGAGGCCATCGAGGAAATTCTGATGAAGGTTGTGCAGCTCTGGGATCTTATAGAACATGGTGTTGAAGTCATCCTCGGATATGACGGGCTGCGATGTCGAGAGGGTCGCTTTGATTGCCTTCATATATTGCAGAATGACGGAGAGACACTCGAGATATAACGTCTCGCTTTCAACGATGCTGGCGATGATGCAGCGGTACATAGCCAGCCTCTCAGCCTCCGCCTTGCTTGCCGATTGAAAAGCCTGTTCATCAGACAAAGAAAATTTTAAATGTGTTATCTTTTGTGAAGCTTGAAAAGATATTTCTTGGGGTGGCTTTAAAGTATGAAAGGGATGCCGGGAGGTACTAAGAAAGGTTAATGATGAATTGGAAATTATACTGTATTTTTTGGGGAAATGCATTTAGTATGTACCAAATTAACGAAATTAGACTCATTTTTTATTTAAAATTTTTTTTTTCACATTAAGGGGCTTCAGGAGAGTTTAGTTCGAAACTACTGAGCCATTTTAATTTTTTTTAAATGATTTAAATTCGTGAGCATTTTACATAATAGCATGCTTTATTTTTATTAAGATTAATTAAAATCTATATATAATAATTGCGGGTGTCCGTCTGTCCGTCTGTCTGTCTGTCTGTCCGTCTGTCACGCTCTGTTTGACCAACTTCCCGTTGGAGTTTAAACGAAGTTGTTGCAGTCAAATATAAGAGGACGTTGTGGAGAGTCCCGGAAAAATCACTCAGGTTCCAGGAAATTCCTATAACTTTTCGAGGATTATTAATTCTTAAAGTTACGATTTCTCCCATAGGGAAATGTATAGAGAAATATTTAAGTATTCTTTGCAGTTGTGTATTCTATGAAGGTAAACAAATCCTCAAGCAGGCACTGGACTGGAATACTTAATACTAATAATTTTCTTTTATAATGAATAAAAAAGGCGAGGGTCCGCCGCAGGCCGGCCCGAGCCCAGCTGACGGGGGTCAGGGGGCGTGCCCCCCCTCATTCTCCACCCAGTTTCTCATAATTAGCAAAGGCGGGGTCCCGCCGCGGGCGCGCCGGGCGCCGGTTAGTGGGGGTCCGGGGGGGCGTAGCCCCCGCTCTCAAGACGCCGCCCAGTTTCATATTTATAATTAAGAAAGGCGAGGGTTCGCCCAGGCGGCCCGAGCCGGTGGGTGGGGGTCCAGGGGGCGTATGCTTCCCCCTGTCTAGACGCCACCCAGTTTCTCATCCAAAGAAGGCGAGGGTCCGCCGCAGGCCGGCGAACCAGCAGCAGGGGGTCAGGGGGGCGTAGCCCCCCGGCTACCACCCGCCCGCCGAGGCGGGCGGCAGCTAACTTTTATATTTATAGAAAATGCAAAAAACAAACTCTATTATGAAAATTGTCATTTTTTTTTAAATCTAAAAATGGAAAAATCATTAATATTGAACCTATAATAATTAAAAAATAAAGTGGTGACCAAGTCAAAAATAAATTTCGTATTTATTTAAAAAATTAACGGCCAAATAGTTAAGCACTCTTGTAAAAGATGGCAGGCTTGTGTCTAACAGCCGGCATTTTCAGATCACTTATAAGCTTATATTTAGGGAGAGGGGGGACATTGGGACACGAGGCACATTGGGACATTCAAATTTTAGCTCTACTAAATGTGCCCATTTTATTATAGAAATTTTTTTCTTAATAAAATGGGTACTTAATGCACCCTAACGGTCAAAGAGTACAACTCAAACTTTATATTTAGTAGAGCTAAAATTCGAATGTCACAATGTGCCTCGTGTCCCAATGTCCCCCTCTCTCCCCTATATATTTTTATGCTGTTTGAAATGAAATATATTATATAGTTATAGTTATAAACTATTCATTATTAAAAGATCGACGAAAATCAAACAATTACATGAGATTAAATATAGCCCTATCATCTTCCCGTCTATTGGCAAATTTTCGTAATTGCTGGGCTTTTTGGATAAATTTTTAAGACCGCTAACGCCTTCTTATTGGCAAAAATATGCAAACCGAAGAGCCTTAATATATATTAATAGAAATTAAATAAAAAATATTCTGTATCTTTTATATTAAACTCCAAAAAATTAGGGCATTTAGAGCTTATTTAAATTAGGGAGATAATTTAAATTTGAATATTTTTTGTCGCTTAGATTGAAAAGCAGTGATTTGAAAGAATTCTTCTATAAAAATTAGTTTCTTTAAAAAAAAATTGATAGGTTCATTATAAAATAGAGCAGAAAGTTTATAGGTGTTTGGATTAGATATTTGAGGAAATGGATATTTGAAGAAAGCCGCAAATAAAGAGGAATGTCGAGTGAAATTTGTTATGAATGGTAATTTAATTAATTACTTAAATGCGTGAGAATTTCCTTAAAAATTATTAAATATATACTCTAATTTCAGAGGAATTGATTTTTTTCTTCTTACTAGGCCACAAGGCCCTCGGCACATTAGAAAAAGCTTACATTCACAGGTAAGAGAAAGTAAAGGGCTATAATGTATAATAATTTAAATTTGAATATGACAAATATAATAATAATATAATCCCTCTGAATAATTTCCCTCGGGCCTTGGTGTAGTGGTTAGCGTGCTAGCCATTTGTATCAAGGGTCGCGGCTTCGCATCCCATCCCAGGCGACAAAATTTATTACAATTGAATTGAATACCAATCAATTGAAATAAATAGGGACGGGGTCGACATGGCCTCCGATGCCGAAAAAAAACTAATTAAAAAAACAAACAAACAATACTTTCTCTCTATATATAATAACAAATATATAGAGGTAAGAGAAAGTAAAAAATGAATAATTAATTTTTTGAATATAGGCTGTAGTCAGTGGTGGTGCCAAGATTTTGTCACAAAATTTGAGATGAAGGGGAAGCACAAGGAGGGGAGGGTAATAATGATTTCGGTATTCAAAGTAGAATAAATAGCTTCAGCTAAAATTAATATATTAACTAGCCCGCGAAGCCCTCCAGAAGGGTTCACGCCTAGCTAAGGGACTTTGCCTTCCCTCCCCCTGGTTTCGGTCGCCAATCATGCCCTGATGAAGGTCGTGATTGACGACTGAAAAGTCGGCGAATAAAAATCAATATTTTTTTATTTAAATCTCCTTATATAGATAGGCCTATTCACCTGAAAATTTTTCTAAAATTAATTCTAAGGACAATCGGTCAAAAAATAAATACTTCTGAGTATTATCCAAGTTACTTTCTCTACCATCCTCAGCTACTTTGTCATATTGGATGGGAGAAAGTAACGAACGCAAAACTTATCTGTCGATTGTACTGAAGATGATTCCATATCACTGGGATCGATCTATTTACAAATAAACGGATAATACGCACAAGTATTTATTTTTTTTGTCCGACTGTCCTTAGAATTAATATTTGATTTCCTTACAGCCATCTACAAACAATTTCTGAAATT
>JAKCPI010012113.1:0-16136 GCA_023213315.1 Euborellia annulipes | reverse complement strand
AGGTGAGTAATACATAAACACATGTAATTTATTTTCTCCAATTTTCTAACAGCTTCTCTCGTCAACACAAGGATCTGATTGTGTAAGTAGTTTATTTAAAAAATGTTAAAGATTTTTTTTAAATATTTATTTTATAATTTTCCAGGTCAAACAATTGCAATTTTGTTTTCGAATCCATTCATCTTCAGGATCTTTTTAATAAGTTTCAATCCAATGAGTTCTTATTGCTTTCTTTTGGAATATATTATCCTATTTTTGTTTGAATTTTTAAGTACATGCATTCAATATTGAGGTATTGTCAGATATATAATAAATACTTTATTTAATTTTTTGTATATTCAGTCAATTTTCTAAATAAAGTTTTTACAGTACATTTATCTTTTCTTTAATATTCTAACCTAAAGAAAAAGATAAATGTACTGTAAAACCTTTATTTCGAAAAAATTGACTGAATATACAAAAATTAAATAAAGTATTTATTATATATCTGACAATACATCAATATTGAATGCATGTACTTAAAATTCAAACAAAAATAGGATAATATATTCCAAAAGAAAGCAATAAGAACTCATTGGATTGAAACCAAGGGCGGTCCCAGAGGGGGGTCAAGGGGGTCGTGACCCCCCAAAATCTTTTCCACTCACTCCTCCCATTCACACAATCTTTTCGGCAACTTAGGCCATTTAAGACTTAAACGATACTCATATTTGATTACTATATATTTATTGGGGTCCAGGCCCATTTATTTATACTATAAAAAAAAAAAAAAAACATGACCCCCCCAAAATGTAAGGCTAGGACCGCCCCCTTGATTGAAACTTATTAAAAAGATCCCGAAGATGAATGGATTCGAAAACAAAATTGCAATTGTTTGACCTGAAAAATTATAAAATAAATATTTAAAAAAATTTTTAAAATTTTTAAATAAACTACTTACACAATCAGATCCTTGTGTTGACGAGAGAAGCTGTTAGAAAATTGGAGAAAATAAGGTAACCTCGTCTCAGAATCGAATATTAAAATACAGTAATTTATATTCAGAGGTTTTTATTATTATAGTTATTTACGATGTCGGCCAAATAATCCATCGTTTCGGCTGTGCCAGCCTTCATCAGAACCTTAAAAATACAAGGAAGAAGCAGGTGCAGCCAAAAATAAAGCCTCCGATTTTTTTATAATTAATGAGACGTTTTTCTATCTATTCTATATTAATGTGTTATATTATATATTTCTTGTGAAGGAAAGACTGATGATGAGGAAATAAAGTTTTATCGAAACGTCTCATTAATTGTAACAAAATCGGAGGCTTTATTTTTTGGCTGCACCTACTTCTTCCTTGTATATAAATCAACAGCCACGTACTTCATTGGTTAGAACCTTAAAAATACATAATTCATTTTTACAAAGATATATCATTTTTGTTAACAGATTTTATATAATAAATTTTATTTATTTGTTCTTTAGCTTTTGCATTTTTTTAATATCATACCTTCTCTTATTATACACATATACAGATTTTAATTACTGTGTAATTTATTAAATACTCATCTTTCAACCAAAGTTTGTCCGACGAAATAGAGCATCGGAAATACGAGATTCTCACCGGACCAGCATCTTCTCAATACATTTTCAACGAGTCTCTATTTTTGGCAGTTAATTTAAATAATCAAAAAATAAAAAAAAAATTCCTCGGGCTCGTCCGGGATTTGAACCCGGGACCTCTCGCACCCTAAGCGAGAATCATACCCCTAGACCAACGAGCCGTGTTATAATCAAAATAAATTTATATCAAATTCCAATATGTTTATGACCTCGTTTAGAGTCTACTTTCTTCTTTGCCTTCTCTCTCTCTGTCTCTCTTTCGCTCTTTCTCCAAATATGTGTCTCTCTTATGAACAAAATATCTCAATAACGAAAAAAGCTAAGAGGCTGAAATTTTATATTTAAATGAGGCACCCCCTGGCACGTGACGTGAAGCTTTTGAACAAAATCGACCAAAGAGTACTAGTACTTTTCTGATGTACTTTTTTAGTATTTTTCGATTTTCCCAAAATCCGCTCAAAAGATTTTGATTAAAATTCAAAAATCAATTATTTTTTAGATGCTCTTTAAAATGTATATTCTCATTTTGCACTTGAAACATGTTGAAGCACACTTTACTTCTTCATAGGAAATAGTAGAAGTCATGCTAACAAAATATAAATATTTTTCCTAAGTTTATAAATTTTATTTGTTGAATTCTAAAATATCGGTGGAAAAAATTTGGTGTGACAGGCACAGAACACAACTTTCAATAACCGAACGCTGTGCGACTAGTCACACCAGATTTTTATTATCTTGTTAGGATAAAAATGAAACCAAAAACTTATTATCAATTCCTCTTTTTGACTATTATTAGCGGCTATATTAAATAACCGGCTTGGCTGTTGATTGGCTAATAGTGAAAAGGAAAAGGAAAAGGAATGTCGCTCAAAGTCAACGTCTCATGAAAACTTTAATCATTCAATTTAAGCAAATTTTTTTTCCTCCGCCCCCCCCCTTAGCATAATCTTCTTGTCAGGAGCAAACCAGTTTATTTGCAAATTAATACCAAAAAAATGGAAGAGCATAAAAAGGAGATGATACGCCAAGTCTATGATCAGTGCAAGTTGTGCTTTTAATTCAAAGTGTGGTTTCTTAAAATTGATATACTCTTAAAGGTAAATTAATTGCTTCTTTTCACATCTTTATAAAACATTAATTATCAAATTCTAATTGTGAGATTTAATAAAAAAAAAATATTTTTTTTCACAATTAGAATTTTATAATTAATGACTTTAATTAAATTTTTAAATAGTCGAGATGGCTGGTATATTAGGGGAATTTTTAATCATAGACCACATTTTTGTATTAAATATTTATTAAGGTTGTTCGAACAGTACCCCGTAAGTCATAATAGATCTAAATTTTTTTAAAATAAAATTAAAAATTCAAATACCAAAATTCCTTATTATAATTTAGTCGTGACCTATCATAGTTTATAATTGTATTAAGTTAATAATTTAATTACCAAAAATAATAAAGAATGACTTTTGACTTGAGCAGTATTTCACGTAATATAGATCTGGCAACATTGCATTCATCAGCTATCTATTTTAAATCTTAAAAGCCTTAAATTTTATTTTATTTAAAATATTACAATGTTTAATGCAAATCAGTTTAAACACAATGGACGATTTGCGAGAAAAAATATCGTAAAAATCTGGTGTGACTGGCGCACAGCACACAACTTTCTCTTACCTTCGGTAATCGAAAGTTGTGTACTGTGCTTGTCACACCAGATTTTTTGTGTCGACATGTATTTAGTTCCCGACAGTACGGAACATTTGAATTCAGATGTAAAATTTATAAGTATGACAAAATATTTATATTTTGTTACCATGGCAACCATTTCTCCTATCTTCCCTATGAAATACAAGAGTAAAGTGGTCTTCAGAAGATTTCAATCGCAAAATGAGAATATACATTTTAAAGAGCATCTAAAAAATAATTGATTTTTGAATTTTAAAAAAAATCGTTGCAGCAAATTTTGAGAAAATCGAAAAAACTGAAAAAGTACATCAGTAAAGTACTAGTAATCTTTGGCCGATTTTGATTAAAAGCTTATTTTTCCGGTCCCGGGAGGTGTTTAAGTTAAATATAGAATTTCAACCTCGTAGCTCAATTCCTTCATGCTTAAAATTGAACACAGACACACCCACCCACCCACCCACCCACCCACAGACAGACCATGTCGCGAAAACCACTTTTTGGATTCAGGGGACCTCAAAACGTGAAGATCCATCAAAATCTCGACATCGAATTTTTGACATGAATCCAATACTTTCTCTCTATATATATATTACATATATACATAGGTAAGAGAAAGTAAAATGGAAAAAAAAAAAATGTAACTGACAGCGAGAAAAGTGTATATGTTATGAGACGTTGCCAGACTGGTCTGAGTCTCATTTTTAAATATTGGCGACTGTCATTTTGGAGAATTTTTTGACTTTCTTGTTAAAATATCTTTAAAAGCCTTCGGCAGAAACTTTTGATTTTATTTTTAACGTAACCCCGGAAGTGAATTGATAAAATGCAAGTTTTTTGTTTTTGTATCTAATGCAGAGGTGGCTATATAATTCGATATGTGTGCGTTTCGTCGTTATTCCCCATAGGCCATGTTAAATTTCAATTTTTTAAAAATTATTTACACGATAACCCTGCGTCAGATCTGCTTCAAAATTTTATTTTATACGTATTTGATAGTGATTAATAACATATTAACAAATTAGATTTTAATCTAACAAAGTGCTTTAATATCCGAACAACCTTAAAATTATAAATACTGTACAACATAATTTTAATAAATATTTAATACAAGGAGGAGGTGATTAGCCGAGGGGATAAAGCAGTTAAGCTAATAATTGAATCCACCTCATGGTAATAAATTATCCAACTCTATTTGAGATACCTCCTCCTGAGGAAGGAAACGGGAACCCACCTCAGTATTATTATTATTTTTTTTTTTTTTTTTTTTTGGAATGGGTGCATAAGGTCCGAAGACCTATAATGACCAATAGTCACATGCAGCCAGGAAGAAAATAAAAACAAAAGGAGAAGCATAAAGGGGAAACTCAACTGCGGGAACTGAGAAGATGCCTGTTGAGATTAGACTTGAAAGTCTGAAGATTGTAGGTTTTGGGGAAGATAGACGCAGGGAGCTTGTTCCAATCACGGGAGGTCATGGGGACAAAGGAAGAATGAAATTGGTTTGTTCTGTTAGTCGTGATCTGAACAGCATAGGGATGCTGGGAAGATGCCTCTCTTGTGTTCCGTGAATATGTTGCATTGGGTGGGATAATTGATTTTAATTCGGCAGAGCATTGACCATGGTAATACCTGTAGAAGAGAGATAGTGCAGATACTCTTCTTCTATGATCTAGTGACTGTAAGGATGCAGTAAGGGTAGAATCACCTATCAGTCTAATTGCACGCCTCTGTATGGCTTCCAAGGAGGAGAGAGCGTCTTTCGACGCCCCTCGCCAAAGGTGGGAACAATATTCAAGACACGGCCGAATTTGGGCTTTATAGAGGATTAGGAGTTGTTGGGAGGAAAAGTAACGCTTCGTTTTGAATAGGAAACCCAATTTCCTTGCGGTAGATTTAACCACAGAAGAGATGTGGTTGCTCCAGGAGAGATCAGATGTAACTGTCACTCCCAGAACAGAAAATGAATCTTTGAACTCGAGACTATTATTGCTGTAAATAAGGGGAGGGCAAATCCTATTTTTTTGTCTAGAAATTAAACAACATTGGGTTTTTTGGGAATTGAATTTTACTTGATTGAGGTTTCCCCATTCCTCCAAGAGACCAAGATCATCATTTATCGACGACACAGCCCCCAGACGACCAGTGGATGAGGTTTCACCAGTCCTGACTGAGTGCAGGGTACTGTCATCAGCAAAGCAATGAATTGGGTTGGAGGTTACTCCCATGAGATCGTTAATGTACATAAGGAATAGGGTGGGAGAGAGGACAGAACCCTGGGGAACACCTGCGTTGATTGAATGCGGAATAGAAGACACACCGTCGACTACAACCGAGATCTTTCGCTCCGTTAGAAAGCTCTTGATCCACTGGCACAGCTCAGAGGATAGGCCAAAAGATGGAAGTTTAGCATAAAGATTTTTATGCCATACCTGATCGAAAGCCTTCGAAATGTCAAGAGCAACTGCAATAGTTTCCCCTTTCATTTCCATGGCTTTGTTCCAGAGGTGTGTGACAAAGCTCAAAATATCCCCAGTCGAACGAGCATGCCTGAAACCATATTGCCTATCATTACCATCATGGGGGACAGCTCTATGGGAAGAATGATTATAAGTTTTTAGTTGTCTGATATGTGGCTAGATGGCAATACTAGACTAGTTAAAAATTTATCCTGTAGAGTTCGTTCCATTCGCCAACAATATAACATTTTTTCATGAGTTTAAATAAACAAATAAAAAAAAACATTATAAATTTGAATATAATAAAATTGTAACGTGCCCTACTCAATTATTCACCCGCAATTATTGCCCTTCGCATTCTATATGCTCTACGTGTTTTTAAAATGGGAAAGAAAGAAGTAAGTTCTTAATTATTTCATTATTTATTTATTTTTTTTTAAATATGTGACCGTCCACAATGGGGTTTTTAAATTACCCCCTCCCAAAAAAAAAAAACAGTGGGGAACCCTGAAAAATATTCTATTCATCAGAATCAATGTATTTTATATAAAAAATTTGAAAAAAAAAAACAAGACTTTAAACTCATTTTTCTCAAAACTAATATATAATCGTAATCCAGTTTCGATGCATTGTCAAGGGATGCTTTACAAAATACTTGCCTGAAAAGATATGGGGTAAATTATTTTGTTTTCCTGCAAAAGAAACGCTTCTCCGCCAGTGTCTTCAAAATCTAGATCTAAACGAATTAATTTCATTTACTGCAAGACAGATTAATAACAGAGGATATAGGGTTTGCCAACGGCATTTCAATGACACCCAATTCCAAAATAATTTACAACTTAAGCTTCTCAAGCAAGTTATTCCTCCACCGATTTGTTGTTACACTGTGCAAGAAGAAAAAATACACGCAACATCCAAGCCAAACAATCTACTGGGAGTTAATTTTTTTTATTCGGTGAAACCTCCTCATTTTCTAAACAAAATAATAAAAAAATTTTTGCCAATTTACTTGTAGATTTCTTGCACCCTTCAAATAAAGGAATAATTAAAGAGGAGAAAAATCTAGACTACATAGATGACAATGTCCAAGAAGAGGAAGAGGCAACACTGAAAACATCCACGCCCAGCCTTTGCAGATTAATTATAATTTTTTTACAATTTGCAATAAATTTTTTTAACACTAATTTCTCTTTTTTTTCATTTACTGTTCATTTTCAAATAATTGTTTTAATCTTTTTTTTTTATTTTATCATACCGATAAACATATATATTAATATCAAGGGCGGATAGAGGGGGGGGGGGGGGCAAAGGATTTAATTACCCCCCCCCGAGATTTAAAAAAAATACTTTTTTTCAAAAATAAATTTATTTTTAATGAAAAATTTTAAAAATTAACACTTAAAAGTTTGATTTGTATTTATATTCTGGCAAACAAGTACAGAATGCGCCTTTAAATTACCGAAATGAAGAAAAAATTGCGTGCTGTGCGACCAGTCACACCAGATTACCCCCGTTTCCCCCGAGAAACACCTCTGGATCCGCCCTTGATTAATATACAGAAAATATTGAATAAATATCAAAAATTCAATACGGATTGGACGAAGTTTTCCTGTGCAACTATCACATCAGTATTTGAAACAAATTAAATTTTTCGTGCACTTTTTTTTTTTTATTTAAATTTATTTAAGGTCTTTTTCGGCATCTAAGGTGATTTAGACCCCATCCCTATTAATTTCAAATGATTAGTAGCCAATTCAAATTAAATAAATTTTCCTCGCTTGGGACGGGACGCGAACTCGGGACCTTAGGCACGAGAAGCTAATGTCTTCTCTCTGAGCCACGGGTCTCCCGCGCAAAATAATAGGTCGACACGCGTATAGAGGGCGCTAAACTTATAAACAATTTTTAACCTGGAGCTGTCCCATCTTGATTGTATGATCTGTGATTACCATGAAGGTCACTCCTCAGAGGAACCACAACGTGTCAGGACTGACACTAATGAGTGAGAGAGAGATTTAATACACAAATGTGGTCTATGATTAAAAATTCCTCTAATAATAATATTTCTAACCGCAAAGCTTTAATAAACATGGGCAAATGGGCCTGACTAGAGAATTTGGCTAGGGGGGGGGGGGAGCATGGAACCAGCTATCCTCCGGGGGGCCTGGAAAGTCCCATATTTTCTCACTTTTTCTTGCCCCCATTTCACGTTTCGGTCAGATATACGACCATCATGAGGGCTGAAACGTGTCAACAAAATTTCTCAAAAATGTCGAATGGGGGAATTTTGTTGACACGTTTCAGCCCTCATGATGGTCGTATATTTGACCGAAACGTCGGCTTGAAGCGATTAATAAACGAAATAAACTTGTTAGCTGTTTTCTTTCTTCCTTAATACAAGATCTACTCAGCTACCCACCTCACTCTAATAAATAAAAATATTTATTTAATGTAATCCTCAAGCAGACACTGGATTGGAATAATGGATCCACCATTAAAGCCCCAGGCAACTCTTCGAGGAGAGGCATTCTTCGAAAAGAGTCTCTCCTCAAATTAGGACATCCTCCCTAGCAAAGAGGTGGATAAAAGGAGATAGAAATTAATGCAGGAAGAGGAGTTAGAGATAGGAAATAATGTAACTTCACGGAGAGTCGGTAGATGGCTACGGCCAGAGGCCGGTTGGGTTTCAAGTGTGTGCCGAAAACACCTCGGGTAATTAAACGCGGATCCCGGTAGGAATTTCAAAATTAATAATAAATTTTATTTTCAGTTTGAAGAGAATGTCCAATTTTCATATTTCTTTGCTATTAACGTTATTGATGACGTCAATGGTGTTGTCGGTGTTGCCACGATCGAATTTTCGGCATGAAATTAAACTGCCATCTATGTTACTCCGATCTGCATATCCTAATTGGGATCCAAAACCGATCAACTCAAGCAAACTCACGTCTCCTTTGATTCTTACCACTCTGATTGACAATCCAAATGGTATGCATTAAACCTACTCTTTAAAAAAAAAAAACAATAAGCTTTATTCAAAGGGCACGCCAAAAGTTATCGGACTTTCAAAATTTTAAATATAAAAACACTCGGTTAATTGTTTAAATTTATTTATGAATTATAATTGGGGTAGTTCTTTTCTAAGTAAACCAACATCAGCAACACCACTTATTTAAAGGAGAATTTAATGGATAGGCGCCACTGAACAAATATAGCAAAAATCTGATGTGACTGTCGCACACCAAACAACTTTCTCTTACCTTCGGTAATTGAAAGTTATGTTCTGTGCTTGTCAAATCAGATTTTTTGTGTCGACACATATTTAGTTTCCGACAGTACAGTACATTCAAGAGATGTAAAATGTATAAGTATGGGAAAATATTTATATTCTGTTACCATGATAACCATTTCTCCTATCTTTCCTATGAAGTACAAGAGTAAAGTGTGCTTCAGAAGATTTCAATGGCAAAATGAGAATACATATGCTAAAGAGCATCTAAAAAATAATTGATTTTTGAATTTTAATCAAAATCGTTAGAGTGAATTTTAAGTAAATCGAAAAAAACTGAAAAAGTGCATCAGTAAAGTACTAGTACTCTTTGGCCGATTTTATTCAAAAGCTTCGTGTCACGTCCCATGGGGGGTACCTAACTTAAATATAAAATTTCAATCACCTAGCTCTTTTTGTTCTTGAGATATTTTGTTCACAGACACATACACAGACAGTCCAGTGGCTAGAGGCAAACTTTTGGCGTGTCCTCTAAATAATACTAAAATCGAAATGCATCATTTTATTTGATTGGTTTTTACAATTTCAAAGGTCCAGAGGAGGCACGTAAATTATCCCAAGTAAAGGGAGGCCCTTTCCCTGAGGATATTATCAGCTATTCAGGATTTCTTACAGTGAACAAAGAATACAATAGCAATCTCTATTTCTGGTTTTTTGAAGCGCAAGTTTGTATTTATTTTATTTTAAAGTGAAACTTTTATTTGATCCTCTCAAATTTTCTCGCTCTTCTATCAGCATGTCGCGTTACAAGGCCGTGACTCTACAAGCCATGACGTCACAAGCCGTGACGACAAAAATAGGAAAGTTGAAATTTAATATATATGACGAATTATAAAAAAATAATTGTGAGATAGAGTAGTGAGGGTATCCAGGCAGCCAGAAAAACAATAAAGAAAATTAAATTTGTCTTTATTTATTTCATATATTTTTGTCTACGTTTCGGCCGATATTCCGGCCTTCATCCGGACAAATGTTATTTGCCTCGAGCTTATACAGGCCCTTGGCAACTCCTGACAATGTGTTTGAGTGAACATTCGTCGGATGGCATGACTTCTGGTTCAATAGTGAGACAAAAATATATGAAATAAATAAAGGCCCACGGGGTGTGGTGTAGAGGTTAGCGTGCTAACCTCATATACCAAACGTCGCGGGTTCGGACCCCAGGCAGTCCGATGATTTTATTTAAGCCATCTGGATACCAGATGGCTTAAATAAAAATGCCTGGACCCTAATATATATAAATTCATAAATAACGGTTATCGTAAATGTCTTATATGGCCAGAGCTGCCGAAAAGACAGTGTGAATGTGTGTGTGAGTGTGAGTGTGAATGAGAAAAAAGTGTGAATGTTTAAAAAAAAAAAAAAAAAAAAAAAAAAAAATAAATAAAGACAAATTTAATTTTCTTTATTGTTTTTCTGGCTGCCTGGATACCCTCACTACTCAATATATATTCAGCCACTCCTCCTGGAATTAATTGTGAGATATAATTATTCAATTTTTAAATTGATAAAATATAATTTTTAAAATAATTTAAAATGATTCAAATCTTCAATTACTAAATAAATATTGTTCTCAGTTTTTAACATGCGTCTATTGATTTCCCATTTTCCAATTATTAAGTTAAGATTAAAAACGCGATTTTAATACCCTTAATTGAATAATTTTCAGTTAAACGCCTACGAGCCGAAAAAAGTTTCACTTGCATCGTGCTTTCATAAAATAATTTTTTTTTGTTAGCCGATCTGGCCCCATGGTGACTGACACACTGTCATTTTCTCTCTCAGCAAAATCCCGCTGACGCCCCGGTGATTTTATGGCTTCAAGGAGGCCCTGGATCTTCTTCGCTCTTTGGCCTCTTCGAAGAGCTTGGCCCATTCAGAGTTGCATCGGATAAACGGACTCTAATCAGAAACCCTTGGAGTTGGCATCTCAATCATTCCCTTCTATTTATTGACAATCCCATGGGAACTGGATTCAGTTTCACCGAAAATAACGCAGGCTATGCAACCAACATGAATCAGGTGCGAATAAAATGAAATTATCGTATTAAAATATAAACCAGCTTACAAATTGATTTTCTTACAGGTGGCTGAGGATTTGTATCAAGGGCTTAAACAATTCTTTCAAATTTTTAATTATTTACAAAAAAATGAATTTTTTATTGCTGGCGAATCATTTGCAGGTAAACTATAACTAGAGACCGGATTTTAAGCAAAATGCTTATTTCTCAATTTTATAAGCAGCCATTAGATATTTAATTTCTATACGAATTAGGAAAAACTAAGTGTATTGAGATTGCATTTTTTATGCTTTTTTTTTTGCTTATTTTGAGTTTTCATGCTTTTTTTTCCCTTTCGTGCTTATTTGAACTTATTTTACGAATATTTATATTTTTTTTTTTTTTTTATTAAAAAACACACTTTTTCCCCATTCACACACGCATACACCAGGGACGTATATAAGGGGGGGGAGGGAGGCCCGCTCCCCCTCCAAAAAAAATTTAAAAAACCCCGCAGTGCGAAAAAATATAGCCCTGTATAAAAAATTTTTTCCGCAGGGTGAAAAAATTTGGTTCCGCGAAAACGAAATTTTTCGCAGGGCGGGGCGGAATAAATTTAGTTTATTTAAAAAAAATTTGTATACGCCCATTGCTATTAGTAAAAATTGCTTATGAGATGCTTTTTTTCAACTTTTATGCTTATTTAACAACTTTTTATTCAAGTTTTTTATGCTTTTTTAAGCACTTTTTTTTTTTCATTTTTTTATGCTTTTTTGTCCGGTCTTTAACTATAACCAAAAGAAATTTAAATTGTGTAGAAATCAAATTACTTAAACAAAAACTTAGTAAATTTAGTAAGTCTTTGCAAAAACCATTTACAAATGTATTGTAATTTTAGAAAGCGGTTTGAAAATTAGAGTGCAATTATGTGTTAATTTTAGAATTCCCAAACTGCCTTCGAAAAAAAAAAATACAATTTTTAACGAAAATAACTATACAAAGTATGTAAAATTACAATACATACTCTATTTTTTGAAGAAAATAGGCCAGTCAATAAAGACAAAAAAAGGCCTTAAAAATCGCAAAACGTAAAGTATTTAATTTTTTACGCTTCTCCTTTAGAGAATTTGGGGACTTAGTTTTCCTTGACTCTCAAAATTTCGTTTCAAAATTCCATCGGGAATTTGATCAAACAGAGCGGGACAGACGGACAGACACTCAGCTGCATATAGCCCCTATAGACATTAAATTTTATTTAAATCACTCAAGCCGTTCGATTGTAATCGCGTTTACAAACTCACACACAGTAGTAGTGAGTGTTAAAAATTATAACGGCTTGTTATATCCATAGAAAATAAAAGGAAGTTGTTCTTTTATTTTCATAATCTAATCTATTTCATGTTCGCTAAAAGAGAGAGAGAGAGAGAGAGAGGAGTGAATGTATTGGTATCAAGGTCAGAGATAGCAAGCATTCTCTTATGATTTTATATTAATTTATTTAAATTGATTAGAATAACAAGGCTCGTTGGTCTAGGGGTATGATTCTCGCTTAGGGTGCGAGAGGTCCCGGGTTCAAATCCCGGACGAGCCCGTGGTTTTTTTTTTTTTAAACTTATGACATAATTAAAATTAATTTTTTTTTTCTTTTATAAACTCTGAAATTAGTTGACGGATTTTTATTTATTTTTTTTAATAATGTATTGTGAGTAGGAACCGACCGAATATTCGGTTTCGGTTACGGTTTCGGCCAGTTTCGGCCAAAAATCATGGTTTCGGCCGTAGTTTCGGTTTCGGCCAAAAAGTGGCCGAACCTTTCGGCCGGCCGAAACCAGAGTCTGAAAAAATGGGATGAGACTCGCATGCAAAAAAAAAAAAAGGTCAAATAATTTGCTCTTGAGGGAGATAAAAATTTTAGTCTCCCTAAAAAAAGGTAAAATGATTTTCACGGGAGGGAAAAAAATTCAAAAAAAAAAAAGGTAAAATGAAAAAAATTTTTTATAAGAAATACAAGTTTCGGATTCGGTTACGGTTTCGGCCGAAACTAAGGTTGAGGCCGAATATTCGGTTTCGGTTTCGGTTTCGGCTGAAAATCTTGTTTCGGTCGGACCCTAATTGTGAGTTCATTTTTTTTTTTTGAGAGTCTCTTTTTCTTTTCAAATTTGGAAAATCAAAGAATGATCTAACAGGACGAAGACAGAGCAGGCCGTGTTAAATAAAAAGAAAAAAAAAATCCGTCTCTCCCTGTTTTTGAAATCTAAAACTCTTTGACCGATTTTATTGAAATTTTTTTTGGAAAATTTAATTTGATATTGATTAGATGATTAGTTAAATCGATTTTTGAAATGAAGATTTTATAAATTATTATTTAATTCATATGGCAGATAAAAATTCAGCCAAAAAAAGAGGAAAAGAAAACTTCTTTTTCACTCCTGAGGAAGTTCGCAACTTCTGACCGAAACGTCAAGTCATTTTAAATTTATTTTACCTATCCACAAATTTCCATCATCCATCATCTACCAGAAATAGCTGAAAATTTTAATTTTTTTTTTTTTATTTTATGCTTCAAAACTCGACGGTTTGTTATGAAATTTGTTACAGAATTTATAGTCACATGTCTTAATTATAACTGCTGAGTTCCCCTCAGGGCAGCTGAGAAAAATTTCGTTTTTAATAAATATTTTTTCCGCACCTTGGGGACCGATTCACTCTAATTATAAATTTACCAAGTTTTCTTTTGTTTTTAGGTAAATACGTTCCATCAATTGCTTATAAAATCGATCAATCGAATCCATCAGCCGAGATCCCAATTAATCTTAAAGGTTTTTTTTTTTTTATTTTTTGACACATACAAAATTTTATTTTTTTTTTTTTTAATAATAATTTTTTTTTTTTTAGGAATTGCTATTGGTAACGGATTCACTGATCCTTATTCAATTTTCAATTACGGTGAATTTCTTTATCAATTAGGTCTGATTGATTTAAAAACTAAAAAATATATAATTGAAGATGAAAATGCTGGAAGACAATCGATTGAGAATAAAGAATATGAGGATGCATTTTTGGCAAGTTTTTCACCTTTGCGAAAATAAATTTCGTTAATCATATAAATCTTTGTAAGAAATAATTTTAGTAAATTGATACTGGCGACCGTTGGCACTAGTTGAAACATATTTAATTAGGTGGTAATATAAATTGTACACAAGGTTCATTTAATTGAATTGAAACAAATAACCTTGTGTACAATTTATATTACCTAAATAATTTTAGATTTATTTGCTTCGCCTCCCCCCCCTGGACCACCTCCAGATGGCTCGGGCCCCCTGCGGCGGACCCTCGCTTTTTCTTATTCAAATGCCTCAATTTTACATATCTGGCTTATTAAAAAATAACACACTCTTATATTCAATATATTAAAAAAAAAATCTGGTGTGACTGACGCACAGCACACAACTTTCTCTTACCTTCGGTAATCGAAAGTTGTGTACTGTGCTTGTCACACCAGATTTTTTGTGTCGACATGTATTTAGTTTCCGACAGTACGGTACATTCGATTTTCAAGATGTAAAATTTACAAGTATGGGAAAATATTTATATTTTGATACCACGGCAACCATTTCTCCTATCTTTTCTATGGAGTACAAGAGTAAAGTGGTCTTCAGAAGATTTCAATCGCAAAATGAGAATATACATTTTAAAGAGAATCTAAAAAATAATTGATTTTTGAATTTTAAAAAAAATCGTTGGAGCAAATTTTGAGAAAATCGAAAAAAACTGAAAAAGTGCATCAGTAAAGTACTAGTACTCTTTGGCCGATTTTGATTAAAAGCTTCGTGTCCCGTCCCATGGGGGTGCTTAACTTAAATATACAATTTCAACCTCCTAGCTCTTTTCGTTCTTGAGATATTTTGTTCACACACACACACACACACACACACACACACACACACACACACACACACACACACACACACACACACACACACACACACACACACACCCCGGGGGGAGCCTGTAACCCCTACGGGGCGCGTCCCCAGGTGGCGGATCGGGGAATGCTCGCCAGATATGGCGGGTAGGAGGGAAATAAAATACCTCTCGCGGACCAACAGGCTGGGGGAAGGAACCCCTAGGATAAAAAACCAACCATGGGAGACGTCGAGAAGAAAAGAGAGTTTACGGTGCAGGGAGTCGGATACCCAGTGCCGGCGTCTGTCGGGGGTGAGCAAGCGGGCCCCGGGATGTCGTTATCGGATGACCGCAGTGCTACAGGAGTGGGAACCTTGGCCCCTGTAGCATCTAATACTACAAGTCAGAAAAGGAAGAAGGCCTATGAGAGTCTGGGAAAGATGATGGTCCAGCTCCTGGAATTCGTGAAGCCAAGGAATAATGTCCATGGGGAGATTAAAAGATTGGCGAACGCAATGAAAAGTTGCTATGACTCCATTGGGGAATGGGAGGGCGAGCCAGACCGGATCGCTCACCAGTCCATCAGCACGCAGGCCACCCAAACGTCGCCAAAAGCAAATACCAGTAGAGCAGATGAGGATAGACCCGAGATCGCAGATGGATCAGCCGAGCAACCCTCCGAGCTCCCGTTTAAAGTAAACGGAAAATCCAAGAAAAAAAAAATAAGCAAAAGAAAAAGGGGGAGCCTATCCGAGAAGGATATGCCAAAGATCCACTCTCAAACCAGCCCATGTCTGGCCAACATGATAAGGACCCAGGGTGGCAGGTAGTGGAACGGAAAAAATAGGGCGAAACCTCCTAGACCTGACGCCCTTTTGATTAAAAAGAAGGATGGGATCTCCTATGCTGAGATCCTCAAAAAAATTAAGAATGCGCCGGACCTGAAGGAACTTGGGTCAGAAGTAAACAGAATCCGAAGAACAATGAAGGGAGACTTACTTCTAGAGCTACGCAGATCGGTGGACAGCAGAACACATCAGGAATCCATAATGAAAACACTGGGGGACCAGGCTCAGGTGGAGTCATTATCCCACAAAGTAATGGTGGAGATCAAGGACCTAGACGAAGTTGCCACAAAAGAAGAGATTTGTCAGGCGCTGAATGAAAGATTTGAGCAATTGATAAAGTTGG
>JAKCPI010012112.1:0-88358 GCA_023213315.1 Euborellia annulipes | reverse complement strand
AATCATTTAAATTCGAAAATTGTGCATAGCAACAGAGCAAAATCAAAACAAATAATAAACAAACCCCTTGCGTTATTTCTTTGAATAATGGGCGGGCAAAGTTGTGCGCTCGGCTTAGTCCGACCCTTTATTTTTTCCATAAATAACCATCAAGTAAACAAGTGGCGATTGTTACACAGACAATAATGATAAAAGGCGCGCCAGAGTGCATTAATTTTAAACAGTGCGTAAATATCTTTAAACTTAAAAGGTAAGGTAAGAAAAGTAATAAAGATAGGCAGGCGGTGCTGATTCCTGGAAATGTGGCGTCCAACTCTTATCAGCAGAATTTTTATCACCCACGCACAAACACTTATTCTTCTTTTATCGTAATCAGAGTCCATTGTCTGTGAAGGGGCTGCACTTGCATCACTCTATATTATAATACAGTTATGTAAATACAAACAAACATACAGTGTGTGTGTGTGTGTGTTGGTATTATCAACGTTTTATTTATTTATTTGAACAAGGAAGGAAGGATCAAGTTATAAATTAAATAGAAAAGAAATGGAGCCAAAAAAAAATTGTATTAGAGATAAAAAAGTTCCTTTTGCTTTTTTAATTAAAATATAATTAGTGTAGTACTTTTAGTAGAAAATCGGTATTTTAATTCCAAGGCCATGAGGAAATACATAAATGATTTCCTAGTTTGGTTGTAGATATTTATATGAATGGACCAGGAATTAAATAAAAAAAAAAATTGAAAATTTTTTTGTCGAAATATAGATTTGGATGATGTAAAATAAAAGCGTGGGGCGTGATGAAAAAAATATATTTATTTTTTTTCTATTAATTATTCGATACAATATCTGGAAGCATGGGAGTTAAAAGGGAAGAAGGCTAGAGTGGTTGAAACGGAAGGGGGGGGGGGTGAATAAAAGAAGAGATGATTCTAAATTTTTTTTTTTAGGGAACGTTCCACATTATAGATTTCTCCATAAAAACAGTTTTATAATTTGATCAATTTCTAAACACACTAAATAAATATTCCCAAAGAAAGAAAATAATCAGCATTAAATTATACTTTTAAAATTCATATTTAAAATAAACCCCATTAAAATCCGTCAAGTAGTTACCGAGTTATAATTAATTAATGAGTTTCAAAAGAAAAGTTTAAAAATATTTAAATCTCACAATTATCATTCTATAATTAATCATATATTAAATTGTGATTTTAAAATTTAATTTGGATACAAAATATTAGACAATTTCAATTTTTTATTTTTTGTAATTATTTTTTGTAATAATAAATATTTATAAATTTGAAAAAATTTCATTAACTTGTAAACTACTTGATGTATTTTGATGGGCTTTTTTAGAGCTTATAGAGAATTTCAAGAAGATGGTTTTAGGCTAGTAATAATTTTTGACAAAACTCATTTAGGGTGTTTAGAAATATAAAGAATTTTATAAATAAAATGATATCGGTCCTTAACACACTATAACTATATATTTATTTTATTCAATTTTAATTTATCTAAATTGATACTGGCAACAATAGGCACTAGTCGAATAATAGAAATATAGGGAATTTAAATTATACACTAAATTAGATATTTCAAATTTTAAAGTGATATTTCGGCACTAGGGTGTGTCATCTTCAGAAGTCAAGTGTCTTGTATAAACATCTGAAGATGACACACTTAGTGTCGAAATACATATAAAACAAGGGCGGATCCAGAGGTATTTCTCGGAGGTGGGGGGAGAAGGGGGGTAATCTGGTGTGACTGGTCGCACAGCACACAAATTTTTCTTTACAAAACTAAAATTTTACATTAAAAATAATTTTTTTTAAATCTCGGGGGGGGGGGGGGGGGGGTAATTACTCCCTTTACCCCCCCCCCCTGAATCCGCCCTTGGTAAAAAATTAATAAAACAGTTTGAAACATTTAACCTAGTGTATAATTTAAATTCCCTATTTGTACATAAACTAAATGTGTCAATGACTATATAGTTGTATAGATAGTATGTATATGTATAGATAGTTGCCGAAACGCCCTTAAATAATAATAATTAAATTTTTAAAGAGAGGGAAAAGAGACCCACCTAAATCAGGGTGTATAGCTAGTTATTTATATTTTAAACATGGCGGATTATTTGATTTAAAGAGAGAGAGTTTGTGAGTGTAAGAAGGCTAGAGAGAGAAAGAGAGATTCCTCCACCTGCTCTGAATGGTCAACATAAACATGAACATGAAGAAGAAGAAGAAGGGACCCCGGGAGCGACGACCTGCGGCTTCTCCTTGCCTGTTTGGTGCTGCTGCTGTGGCTACAAAAGGGGGCAAAACTTGGGAAGGTCGCCTTCGTCTAATTAACTCAAAAAGGATTTGCAGGTAGCATGAAATCTCTGTCTCGAAAAAGGAAGTGGAAGGGCAAAAAAAAAGGGAATAGATAAGTCATGAATGACATGTTTTGTTGTTACAAGTGTGAATGACCGAGAGGAAAAGAAAAAAAAATACTATCAAGGATGTATTGAAATTTTGTTTGAGTGAGCAACCTTTTTAATAAGGCCCTAACTAATGGGGGTCTTTTTTTGTGTGTTTAAAATTTATTTTTGTACACTAAAATACACTTTAGAATATATATTATTTGTATTTGTGAAAGAAATACCCTTTTTTTTCGATATTTTTGTGATTTTTCACAAATCACTCATAACAGACAGTAATGTCGAAATACGTTTAAAGTGTATTTATTTTCACAAATAAATCAACTAGAATGCTTTATCTAAATCAGTGGTTCTCAACCTTTTTTGGCCCATCGCCCCTTGCTGGAGCTTATCGCTCCCTTTTCATGTTATTTTTTGACTAATAGAAAAAAAAATTAATATAATATTTTGTATAGGAAAATTTTCACGGCGCCCACAGTTTGGGAAAGACTGGTATACCTGCTGTACAATGAGGGACAATATTAAGTCCCACCCATGCGTTTTCTATTTCATTGTTTTTAAACAAATATTATATATTTTTTAATGGAAACTTTCATGGTTCAAACCTAGAAAATTTCCAATAAAGATTTTCATTTTCTTTTATAAAAACAATGAAATAAACACAAGTAGAAAACGCATGGGTGGGACCTACTATTGTCCCTCACTGTACATACATAAATTTACATGGTTCAAATTGAATTAAATTCTTTGATCTACATGCATTTACGTACAAAATATGATTTATTATTAAATAAAGGCAACTTGTGTTTTCTTTCTTGGACAAAAAGTAACAGGTAGTATGTCGTTTTTTTGGTATAGTTATTTCGATATAATTATATCGATTTTTAATATTTATACAAAAAAAAAGACATACTACCTGTCACTTTTGCTTTTATTTAATTGTATTAATTTGGACTGCATCCACCATTTTTATCAAATGATTAATTATTTTAACAAAAAAAGTACAGTGGCTGTGACTAAAGTTGATTGGAGAAAGGGCAGGTTCAACCAAATAAAAAGCCTTTATATGCTTCTCGACTCCGGAGACGTTTCGAGACAAATTTAATATCTCATCATCAGCCCGACTAAAAATGTACATACAAGAGTAATAAATTTTCGATATATAATAGAAGTTATAAAAAGACATTGTGGCGAAAGATATTACATCGAAATGTTGCGTAAAGGTGGTCATTAATTATACAGTACATGTACATGTGAATATATTATAATGAAAACGTCTCGAAGTGCACTTGACATAAAAATTTCTCAATATACTCAAACCAGAAATGTCTCGAAACGTCTCCGAAGTCGAGAAGCATATAAAGGCTTTTTATTTGGCTGAACCTGCCCTTTCTCCAAACAAAAAAAGTACTTTATTTCAAAGTTAAAAATCTGGTGTGACTGGCGCACAGCACACAACTTTCTCTTACCTTCGGTAATCGAAAGTTGTGTACTGTGCTTGTCACACCAGATTTTTTGTGTCGACATGTATTTAGTTTCCGACAGTAGGGTACAATTGAATTTCAAGATGTAAAATTTATAAGTATGGGAAAATATTTATATTTTGTTACCATGGCAACCATTTCTCCCTATCTTTTCTATGGAGTACAAGAGTAAAGTGGTCTTCAGAAGATTTCAATCACAAAATGAGAATATACATTTTAAAGAGCATCTAAAAAATAATTGATTTTTGAATTTTAAAAAAAATCGTTGGAGCAAATTTTGAGAAAATCGAAAAAAACTGAAAAAGTGCATCAGTAAAGTACTAGTACTCTTTGGTCGATTTTGTTCAAAAGCTTCGTGTCACGTCCCATGGGGGTGCCTAACTTAAATATAAAATTTCAACCTCCTAGCTCTTTTCGTTCTTGAGATATTTTGTTCACAGACACACACACACACACACACACAATTCAATTCAATTCAATTCAATTCAATTTATTGTCTGAATTCCAGATACATTATTTAATTACAATTTCACTTAATAAAACAAATTCTCTTTGCGAAACTTTCCGTTTATCTGCAAAGAGAATTGTTCAAAATATGAATACATTGTTTTAAATTAGTATACAATACTACAACATAATATGTACACAGTATCAATACATACAATACAATAGTTTCTACATATTAATTACATGAGATTTGGTTGGTCAGATGTCCACAGTTTTTAATGGTATATGGATTTTATCACTCTTTTTAGTTCATAATTGTTGTTAATATTCAACAATTTTTCATTATTATTTAATAAATTAATTAGAGTGTAGTCTATTGTTCTTTTACCATACTTATTTGTAATGGAAGGAAGATTCAACATTTCCTTCTCCATCATCCTCGTGTTATATTTGTTGTTTACTTTATTACTTAAATCTATCTTAAAGTAGTGTTTGCTCAAAAGAGTCTTTTCAAACAAATATTTTATTTTTAAAATATTGCATTTTTTATAAATTTCATCCTTATCTGTAATTCCTATTTTATTTCCTATTAACTTAATAAAACGGTCTTGGATTATCTGCGTTTTATTTACAACGTGTTCCCCTGCATTTGCCCATGCAGATATGCCATATTTAAAATGTGATTCGACAAGAGACCTATATAACAGAATCAATGAGTCGTTGTTTATTTTAATTTGGATATTTTTAAATACATAATAAATAGATCTTAATTTATTTTCCAAATATTTATAATGATTTTCCCACGTAAATTTCTCGTCGATTATTAGCCCCAAATGCCTACATTCTTTAACAACCTCTATTTCGGTTTTACAATCACAGTATATTTTTATTAATTTATTATTTTCATGTAGACAGTTGTTAGTATGGAAAAATATTTTAGGATTTTTTTTACATAATTTCGATTGAGATGCTGTTATATTCATAATTTTTGTTTTTTTGCTATTGATTACCAACCCCTTATTGTGAGTCCATCTGATCAAATTATTAAAGTCTTTTTGTAATTGATTTTCAGCTGTTTTAAAATCCCTATGAGTTACCACCAATACTAGGTCATCAGCATACATGTATGGTTTTGCATATTTAAAAATTTCATTAATGTCATTTACAACCAATGAGAAAATCAAGGGTCCAAGAATAGTACCCTGTCCTACGCCATATTTCAGGTTTTTTAATTTACTGTTTATATTTTTTATATTTACATACAATGATCTTTTTAGAAAATAATTTCTAAACCAATTTAACATTATGCCTCTTATCCCTGCCCTCTCCAATTCACTCAATATTTGATCATGTTCCAAAGTATCAAAAGCTTTAGACAGATCCACAAATAATACAAATATATTATTTTGTCTATCCAAATTTTTATTTATCAAATTGGAGAGCGCGGTCAAGAGGTCTTCTGTACTTTTGTTTTTTCTAAAACCATAATGACAATCATTAATTACATTGTTTTTTTCTATAAAATCTACAATTCTATTTGAGATACATCTTTCTAATATTTTTTCAATATGTGACATTAATGAAATAGGTCTATAGTTCTTATAATTTGACACCTCACCACTTTTATATATAGGTTTCACAAGAGACACTTTCAGCATTGATGGAATTTCCCCTTGAAAAACACTCAGGTTAATAATCTTCACTAAGATAGGTGCAATTTCCACTTTACACTGTTTTATGTCCTTCACGCGAATGTTATCACACCCAGGCGACTTTCTGTTATCCATCTTGTCAATAATCTTCAGAACCTCTTCTATTGTCACTGGTCGATACACAAAACTCTTCAACACTGTTTTCTTGATGTTATTTGTCTCTTCCAATTGTATTGTTTTATTACATTCATGTTTACATTCCGCAATTTGATTGATGAATGTTGTAGCCATATTATTTGCAATCTCTTCTGGTTCCTCACCAAACTTGTCTTCAAAATTTAAAGGCTTTTTTGATGCTCTATTTAATATTTCATTAAATATATTCCATTTGGCTTTCATATCATTTTTTGTATCATCCAATTTTTTTGAATAATAATCTTCTTTAGTTTTAATGATCTTTTTATTTAAATAATTTCTATACTTCTTATATTCTACTTCATACTCTTTCTTTAGGGGATTTCTTCTATGCCTTCTATATAGTTCATCCCTCATTTCACAATTATGTTTTAATTCTTTATTGAGCCAAGGCTTAATTCTTTTACTTCTAGTAATGTTTATTGTTATTTTAGAATTTGTATAAATGTTGTTAAAGGTTTTGTATAGTTCATTATATAAATCATTGACATTATTTAGTGAATTAAATTTTTTCCATTTTATCATTTTTATTTTGTTTTGTACTTTTTTATCACAAATTATAATTTTTTTTGATTTTTTGGACATTTTCATTATTATTATGATTTATGTCAATTCCTACACTTATCATGTTGTGATCAGCAATATCATTTTTAATATTTGCTATGTAGTTTATTTTATTTGAAGGCCTTATTAAAATATGATCAATTACTGTATAAACTTTTTTAATAGTGTCATACCGTGTAGGTTTATTTATTAATGAAAGTAGTTTATGTTCAGTTATCATGTTTTTATACTCATTTACATCATTTTCTTCCTTCAGCAAATTAATGTTCATATCTCCAACTACTATTAATTTGTCATTTATTGTTTTAAGATGATTATCTAATTCTGATATAAATTTTTTTCTATCTTGATTTGGTGGTCTATATATGTTTATTATATTATATTTATTGTGGTTAATTTCTAGTTCTATTCGTATATTTTCATAGTTTTGGGATTCAAAATTAATTTCTCTTATATTTAAATTTTCTTTATAGTAAATAGCAACTCCTCCGCCAATTTGATTTGTTCTATTTTTAAATACTGCTCTATATCCTTTGATATTATACAATAAATTTTCTTCTTTTTTTATTCTAATTTCACTTAGACATATTATGTCTAATTTTTGCATTATTTTGTTTGTGACAATAGTAAAATATTCCCAATTAGTTCTTAGAGATCTTATATTTAAAGATACAATATTTAATATTTTATTATTAAGTTGTATGGAAGCATTGTACTGTTTGATATTTTCAAACTCACTTTCTTCGATTACATTTATTATATAATCGGTATTATCCATGATTTTTTTTTTTTTTTTTTTTTTTTTTTTTTATTTATTTATTTATTTATTTACTTTTGTTTAATTTACTTCCCTCTTAATTGATTTAAGTCGTTTAACGTGCTTATTTTTATGATTTTGGCATTTTCACTTTTCCGCATGAAGAAGGATCCCGTTTTAGTCCAAACATATTTGTAATTCAATTCTTTAGCAGTATTTTTAATTTCCCAAAATAATTTCTTATTATATTGTGTTAGGTCAGGATTTATAAATATATTTTAGTTGTATCATTTCGCATTAATATTTTTATTTTTAAAATTTCATTTACTATTTCCAATTTCGAGAAACTTATAATATAGTAAAATTAAAAAAACAATTAATTAATTTTTGATTTTCCAGATTAAAAAATTAATTAGTAATAAGAAAAATCCAATTAACTCATTTAAAAAAAGCATCAAAAAATGTTCAACTTTCTTAAGAATACAAATTTGACAACAAATCGAATAAGTAATTTATTCATTTGGGTTGCCTACTGACTAAGAGCATAAAACGATTTCTACAGCCTGACTAGAAAGTTTTATACGAGATAAAACTTTAATTAAAAATGACAGTAAATTTATTATTACATTCAAACGAATGAATGTTAAATTAATTCAGCATTTTTTGTTGATATCAAACCCCAAGTTTTTTTTTTTTTTTTTTTTTGTTCAAAATGGACTCTATCTTTTCAACTAAATTTTTGTTTTTTAAGTACTAAACTTTCAACCCTAGGTTCTCGTTTAAACATTTTTTTTAATTAAAATTAAATATACAAATTAAACACTAGGTTATTTGTATCAAATGTTTTATTAATTATAAAATTAACACTCAAGTGTTGTAATTAATAAAAGTGTTAATTTTATAATTAATAAAACATTTGATACAAATAACCTAGTCTTTAATTTGTATATTTAATTTTAATTTTCAACTAAATTATATAAATTTTAGTGAGGTAGTTTCAGAATTTTTTTAAACTTTGCAACCCCTACCCCCAGTGCTGCAACAAGGCCGGGGCCGAGGGGGAGCTTCAAAAAAATTTCGATTTTTTTTTTACGATTACATTAACTTTACCTGCCCAACCTACGGTTGATGGGCAAAGTTAATAATATTAAATATTTTTTTGTTATTAGATGGAATATTTAAATCTAATATTTCTCATTTAGGAGCCTGGTCTAGGGGAGGGTAGGGATTAGTCCAGGGGCCCCAGAATTTGTAGGTGGCATTTTGGCTGTGAGCAGATTTAATGTTGAATAAATATTTAATAAAATATAATTTTTTTTGGTGGGGGATGGGGGGGGGCAAATTTTGGCCTCGTGCAGCTAGTTTTTCTATGTGCGGCCCTGCCTCCCCTTCAAAAAAAAGTTATACATAAAAAAATTCTTTCCATCTTATTATTCTCCACAGATATTTATTTTATATTAAAATAAAATAAGATAAAAATATTTTTTAAATCGTTGCACGATAAAGAAAAAGAAAGGTTGAAAAACATCATTTATATTATCTATTCTTTTTCTTCTATCTATTTGGGAAATCCATTACAACTTGCAAAACAATTAGGCGTTTCATTATATTAATTATTTTATAACTACCAAGCAGATTTAGTTAATTTTTTTTTGTTTATTATTATTATTATTATTCAATTGTTAATATATTAATATAGAGAACAATCATGTTTCGAAATCATTTGTTTTTTTTTCTCCACCCAAAGCTCATTAATCCAAAATTCGTTTATCTAAGTCCAAAGTTGATTAGTTGTACTTACGATATCGTGTCCTTGAGATCCTCCTCGAACAACTTCTGGCGCCATGTACTCAATTGTGCCGCAAAATGAGTATGCCCGTTGTTCCTGAAAAAAAAAATAAATAAATAAGTACAAATCTACGCATCTGCTGTGACCTTAATTATCATTTATTCTTAATAAATATTAAAGGTTTCAATTCTTTGACGTCATTATTGGAAATTTAAGTCACGATGACGTAAACAATTTTGAGGAAAGTACTATGTTAATATAACCCGTTACTAAATCATTTTTTTTTTTTTTTTTTAATTAAAAGGTAAAATTTATTTGTTAGCTTTTTGATTTTTTAACTTTCATTTTTCCTGTTTACTGAGTACTTAGTTATATTAGAATATAGATTTGCTGGGATTTTAAAAAATCTGGTGTGACTGGACGCACCAGATTTTTTGTGTCGAGATATATTTAGTTGCCCTTAGCACCTAAGTTCTGAACTTGGTCACGCGATTCATAGCTGGCACTGAGCTACGAATACTTCCAAATCAGTAAAGTGGACTTAAAACAATTTTCACGAAAAATTTCACTGATATACTTTTTAAAGAGCATGTAAAAAATAATTTATTTTTGCATTTTAATCCAAATCGTTGGAGCGAATTTTGAAAAAATCACGAAAAAATGAAAAGGTACATTAGTAAAACTTTTTGGCCGATTTTATTCAAAAGCTTATTTTCACCCTAGCTTTTCGTTCCTGAGATATTTTGTTCACAGACAGACAGAGACATAGACAGACAGACAGGCCAATTTGCGGGACCCACTTTTTTGGACTTTAAGATTAATAAAATATTATATTTACTTGGAGTCTTCCTGTGAATTTTCAATGAAATTTTTAACTGGTTGGTTCTCTTTTTTTTTTATTTTCAATCTTTTCAAGGATCCGGTCGGTTAAGTTGTAAGTAACGGCATCCGCGAGAGCCAGTATTCAAAATATGGAGAGGAAACATAGAGACACCATTCCCACAAAAAAAAGATGCCACTTTTCTTTCTAATTACTTTCAACACTGATTTAATATTTATTAAAAGTTTTCAGGAAGAAAACTTATTAAAAAGTCTAATTTAGGGTGTTTCATAACATAGACCTATTTGTTCTACTTCATTTCAAGTGGGTCAAAGTAAATAAATAAATTCTAAAACAACAGGAAGTTACTAAAAAAAAAAAAAAAAAACTAAATGATATATTATGTACATATTTTTTTTTCTTATATAAATTAAAAATAAATTAAGAATAATTAATTTTAACCTAACCTTGAAAATTCCTACATTTGTTAAAGGTAGTTTTTATTCTAAAAATTTTAATCCAAGTTTTTTAAGGTTCTGAAATACTATCAATGAAGAATTTATGGGAATCCCAAGAAAAACAGAACCCCCCCCCCCCACCTCCACCCCTTTAAATAAAAACAAATTAAAGAAGTATCTTCTTCACCTTTTTACTTTCTTTTACCTTTATATATGTTAATATATAGTGGGAGGAAATATTGGATTCATGTCAAAAATTCGATGTCGAGATTTTGATGAATACACATGTTTTGAGGTCCCATGAATAATAAAAAAATAAATTTTAAGCATGAAGGAATTGAGCTAGAGCGTGAAAATAAGCTTTTAATCAAAATCGGCTAGAGTACTAGTACTTTACTGATGTACTTTTTCAGTTTTTTTCGATTTTCTCAAAATTCGCTCCAACGATTTTTATTAAAATTCAAAAATCAATTATTTTTTAGATGCTCTTTGAAATGTATATTCTCATTTTGCCATTGAAATCTTCCATTCCAAGACCATTTTACTCTAGTACTCCATAGAAATGATAGGAGAAATGATTGCCATTGTAACAAAATATAAATAATTTCCCAAGTTTATAAATTTTACATCTCTTAAATAGAAATGCCTGAACCCCCAATAGATTCAATTCATTACAACGGTTATCGTCAAAGTCTTGAATGGCCTAAGTTGCCGAAAAGACTGTGTGAATGTGTGTGTGAGTGTGAATGGGAAAAAAGTGTAAAGTTTAAAAAAAAAAAAAAATGTTTACATCTTGAATTTTAATATATGGGTGGAACTAAATATATCACGACACAAAAAAACTGATGGGACAAGCACAGAACACAACTTTGATTACCGAAAGTAAGAGAAAGTTGTGTGCTGTGTGCCAGTCAGATTTTTTCTCACTTTCTTAATTACAAATTAAAAATAAATAATAAAAATATATGGTTCTATTTAATTGCCTACTTTCCCCCTCCTCCTACACTCTTTAAATAAGTATACAATTTTAATATTTACCTTTTCATTAGGAAGAAACTCTTTACTGAGGCCGAAATCTGTGAGCACCACATGACCTTCACAATCAAGAAGGATATTCTCGAGCTTAATATCACGATAAATGATTCCCAACTGGAAAAAACAATCAACAAGGATATTCTTAGAATGGTAGAAAAATATTTGCATGAATCATGCGATTAATAAATAAAAAAAGAAAAGAGATGTATCATTTTATTTATGTCAAATTATAATATTCTAAAACCTAATTGAAATTATGTGATAAATATTGTATAATAGGAGGGAGTGAGTTTTGCCCCTTCTCTTTTTAACTATAATTAACTCTTTAACGAGATTTTTTTTTTCACTTTCACTGTCTATTTTCCGTTGGTTTCTCGTTCCTTCAAATCCGTTCTCTCCTCCATCTCTCTTCATTTTCATCTTCTCTCGTTCATCTTCTTATTATTACGAGAGAGAGAGCTTCGCTAAAAGAGGGGAGAGTTTAAAAATAAAATCGCACTCTCGCCTACCTCATATTAATAGCTCAAACGTTTTTGGTTCTGCCGAAGAATTTTAAAATTCTAACCTGACATTTTCAAAAAAAAAAATCCTTGAATTTATGTTTAAATCTCTCTGGTTATCATACTGTTTGCAAAGGCCTCCCTACGCGAAGGTTACACAGTAAGGGGACAAGGTCAAGAACGGAAAAGGTATTTATAAACAGATACAGGTGGACTAATTCATTTTTGTGATTTGTTCTAAATTATCTACTAAGACTAATAGAAGTTTAACCTAGATACTTTTTTTTTTTATATTATGCAAAGTTTATCCGTTCCCCTTTAAAATAGCTTTAATTTTGCCAAGTCATTAAGGCAAATATCCTGAGATCGTCTTTAAAACTTGTTACTCTAGTGAATTTCATAAAATCATATGCAATCAACTCTCTCTTTATAATAAAAAATACAGTCCACTCTCGATAATTCGAACTCTTCAGCTGTAAACTTCGGTAAATCGAAAAAATGCTTTGTATTTTGATACGCTCGATAACTCGAAATCTTTTATGTAACAAAAGGTCTCCCCTTCTTGAAAGAACGTTCTATAAGTCACTTACCCTCTTTATAATTCGAACTTTTCCTAGCAATGTTTACTCCTCATTTTCCGGGTCCCGGAGCCTAACTTCCCAATTCTCTTTAGTTTGTCACGATGAGCACATGTACGACTTCCTTACTGTGTCCGAAAAAAATATCGCGGCCGTGGAAATTATAGTAGTTCGAAAAAAAAGATATCACCAAATTCTGTCTACAATTTTGAAGATTAAAAAAAAAATTAATATTATCATTATTTTTACATTTTTTTACTTGAGGCTATATAAAATTTAGGTAAGTTCATACCCCTGTGATCAAAAAGTAGTAAGACTTTTGAAATAAAACACAAATTAAACTAAATATATTTTATCTCATTCAATGTAGTCCCGCAATAATACCAACGGTTTTTCCAATCTTCAAAACAATTGTTATACTCGATTGTTATAATACTTGTTATAATCTCAATAATTCGATTTTTTTTCTCTTTCCTCTTGTTAATTCAAAACCACGATAATTCGAATTTTTCTTGTGGATTTCGAATTATAGAGAGTCGACTGTATATAAATAAAAAAATAGTTTTCTAGGATGAATTTGAAAAGAAACGTGTGAATTCAATCTTTCAACAGCTCAAAGAAATTTTAAAAATGACCTTGATGGATCAATATAAATTTCGTTCTCTTTGACAAAATGTTTGTAAAATTTCAAAAATAAATAAACGAGAGTCGGGAAAATTTTTTATTTCTTAGATTTTTGGAGCCAAGGTATGCTTAATAAATCAATTCACGACCTTTGATTCGTTAATGATAAAATATCTAAATACGGATAAAGAAAGAAAATAACAGACAACTCTCTGTTTTGAACTATTTGGAAGTAAATAAAAATCAGATTTATTTTTTTTCTTTAAAAGAAGTTGGGATAACCCAGGGAAATTCACTTGAATAATAAATGCTCAGCTCCTCTTCTCTCTCTCACTCTCATTTACTCTTCTCTGAATTCGGTGTTCTTAAGAAAACCATTTAAGATGCGATGTAATATTTTAAATTTAAATGAATGAATGTTTTTTTGGGCCAAAGACATTTTTAGGTTATATTATAGACAAAATAAATATAATTTGAAAAATAATTTCTCATCCAGTAGTTATGATGCAATTTGTGGGCTCAAGTCCAAACGAAATCCTCTCTCCGTTCTCGGAATGACGAAATATATATATGTTTTTTAAATAAAATGATAATCCATCTAATAGAAATAGAAAATATCATCATTCAGTTCATTTTACTTAGCTTTTTTTCTCTTAAACTAACAATTTACTAAGAATTAAAAGTGAATTCAAAGATGATAAGTTCAAAGTTGTAAGAATATTTTTTTTTATTTATTTCTACTGACCTTATGTAGATGCTCAAGTGCTAAAATAATTTCTCCTATATAAATTCGAACTTCGTCTTCTGTAAAATGTTCACGTTGATTTAAGTGAGTAAATAATTCACCGCCACTAACATAATCTGAAACAAACAAAAAACAAACAATAGAATTAATTATGATACATTGATTTGTTGTATGTATTGTTTTTAAAGTAAATAAGAAACTTAACCTATATTTCCGGGTAACTAATTAAGTCGATAATTAATAATGTAGATTATATAAAATTATAAAATTGTTTGCTGCTGGTTTAATGACTAAATTTCACTTATTGATTTTTATTGGACTAAATAATAATAATTAATGAGAGAAAGTATTAATGAGTTAATTTAAAAATACATAACTGATGTTAGAAAAAAGAGCTCACTCACCCAGTAGGGCAGTTGCTAAGCAGTTAATTTGACTAATTTCCTGGTGTTGGATATTGAAATTGTTCAATAGTCTTTAATTTTAAACTAATTTTTATAAAATTTTAGATAAATAGAAAATAAAACAAGCCAATAATAACATAACAATCAACTCGAGGTCAAGTAGGAAAGTTATATTATCCAATTTCTATTTTCTGATATGTGCCTATCTTCATGTTAATTCATTGTTGTATAGAAAAGGCGAAATTAATTGAAAATTGCCTTCTGGCCTTGGTATAGTTGCTAGCGTGCTGGCCTTCTATATTAAGGATCGCGGGTACCATAACATCATCCATATATAAAAATGCTGTCTTTTAGTAATATTTATCAATATTTAATTTTTTTTTTTTTTTTAATTTCTGGTGAAAGTTTGATAATGGGTTAATAAAAGTGGCCGTTCGATTTCTTGTTTCTTTTGATTCTTTGTTTTAGTTGTTTCTGTCTTTACCTTACAAAAAATATATTTAAATTCAATACAATTCTAATTAATAATTTTAAATATAATAATATATAAAACATTTTCTGGATTTCTCGCCCTGAAGCTGGGGGGATAGGATGACAAAGTAGTTCGGGGAAAAAAGGCCAAAATCCTAGACTAACATCAAAAAGAATGGCGACATCATGAGTTATGTGTTGTTTTGGCAGAATAAATAATTTATTTAAATTAATAGAATTGACCAGTCCTTATAGTCAGTCCACCATCAACATTAAAATCTTCGAGAAATATCAGATTTTAATATTTTCAAGCACATGACAGTCAACAGAAATTAAATGTGAGATGATGGGTCAATCATTCCCTGGTCACCGAATTCAGCACCCTGGTCCCTAGGGGACACGACTCACAATTATCATCTAACATTAAATAAACAACGGTGAATTTATTTAAATTAGCTATTAGAATATTTGGGAAGTTCCTTTGATTCTTAAACATGAAATATTCAATATGTTTTTAAAGTAAATTAGTTATGTCATTAGAATTTACTTCTGACCTATTTTCCTCCTCCCTCCCTCCCTCCCCTCCCCCTACTACGTAGAATATTCAATCATTGTCGAAAATAAAAGTGAATTGAATAATTTTACATTTAAAATAAGAGATAATCTTGAAATGTTTAATAGAAATCATGACAGATCTATTACTAAATATTTATAGAAAATTCTTAAGAATAAATGAAAACAAACTGGAATCTTTCTTTTCACTTTAAGTGAATATTTTGACATCTCAGGACTCTAATGGCCTATGTGCTCGAATAAATTGCAAGTGTGTTGTTAGTTTGAGTGCTTAACGGTGTCTCAACACAAAAGGTCTCAAACTAACTGGATCTAAAGGTCTCTCTCTCTCTTTTTCTAATTCAATGTTTTGACTTTTTATTGTCATCGATGGTTAAACTTTGGCAAATTCTTTTCTTTTAAGTTTATATAATACGTCTCAATCACTTGGTTGGTTGATCTTTATGTTTATTCAATCATTATATGTATTATATTATGAAATCGGTCAATTATTAAATAAATAGACCTCAAAAATAGAAAATTTTGCATGTTAATAGTAATAAGAAATTCAAATATTGCGAGGTAAAAAAAAATATTTTTGAAAATGTCTCCAGTACTAAAAAAATAATATTTTTCAAGTTATAGGGAAACGATATCACTAATGGATTTTTTCTAAATTCTCGCCGGCCTAAGACGTGTGTGGCGGCACACGTGCGGTTTTATGGGGGGGGGGGGGGGGCGCCGAAAAAGGAAAAATGATAAAAAAATTCTTACATAGTAAAAATGTAAGTATTATTGACTTTTCAATGGAATAAACTTAAATATTTTTACTGAGTATTATATCAAACAAATAAATTAAAAAACGGGTTTTTATTTTTTACCAATAAATAAAACGAGAATCAGGAGATTGCTATTTACAGAAGTTCAGTACATCACCTATTAAGGCTTAAAAAAAATCAGGTACAATATGTTTAACTGGTTGTTAAAACTCTCATTGTAGAGGCGCCAAAAAATTCATCCTTGCACACAGAGTATTTTGCTCTTAGGCCGGCCCTGATTCTCCCTTTGAGGGTATTCATAGGCTTTGAGATATCAACCAAATTGGTAACATATTTCTTAAAATATTTAGACCTAATGTTAAAAAAAAAAATTTTTGTTTGTTATATACAAAAATACACAAGAATCTAATAATATTTAGAGAATCGTATTCTAAGTTTGAAAAGCTTCCAAAGAGGCTTGGAGTTAAGATGCTAGTTTGTGTGTGAGATGAGAAAGAGAAGGGGGGGAACTGAGGGGGGGGGGTGATATTTTGAAAATGGACCACCTGTTCTGATGTTTCTTCAAGCCAGCAAGTTGGCAGTATTGATTCCCAAGTGAAGTTGTGTCGGCAATGTAGGCCAGTAGGTCGTCGGTTTCGCTCGCAACCCGCAACTGGCCTCTGATGAAAGCCTCTCCTCTAAAACTCTTAACTCACTAGCCACTGACTAACTCAATTGCCTAGTATGTATGCAACCCACCGAGCCTTTGACATCCCCTCCATTAATTTCAGAAAGACGAGTAAGAAAAAAAAAACATTCTCGCCAATTTCATTAACTAGTGATTATTTTTAATTTTTTTTTTTTAGGTTAGATAATAAGCGGTCGATTCTCAATTCAATATGCTTACATAATAAACAAGAACGAAGATAGTCATAGGGGGGCCTTGCTATTAGAAAGTTTTCAAGAGGTTGGCACAAATTAAAGGTTCCATTTGAATTCAATTCAATGTCAAAACAGACTTTAAAATCTACAGATAAATGTCTCTCTTGTGTTAATTATAAATTCTAATTAAATATAATAATCCGAGATTAAAAATCATTAATTAGTAGGTTGAGAAGTCGAATTGTGTGTCTTTTGGCCGATTGCCTTGGACGACCTTCACGAAGAGGAAAGAACGGAACCAGAAAAGAGAGAAAGAAGATGAAGGTGGCTATGGCTTTATAGTTTCTTTTTCTTTTTTTTTCGCAATGCGGCCCCTTTCTCTCTCTCTCTCTCTTTTCAGAGGAATTTTTGAAGCCAACTTTGCTTTCACCTCGTTTATTCCCTCATATCAGGGAAGAAGATATTAAACTTGAAATCGACGAACTGAAATCACTTTCACTTGATTAAAAAATATATATATATTTTAATTTTATTAATTATAAATCTAAATTTTCTCAAGGTCTTGAAGCAAATAAGATCTATGATAAACAAAAATTTTTATGACCAAGAAAGGTAAGAAAAGAGACATTTTACTTTTTTCCACGAAGTTGTAAATTATAAGCTTTTCACTTTTTTTTTTGGAAAATGGTAGGTATTGATTTTGTTTTTAACATCTTCGATATGCTCCTGTCAGCGATAACAAAAGATCCCTATGTTTGGCTTGTCTTCCTTATGGTAGGTCAGAAACTTAGGGGCTTGAAAGAAAAAGATGCCATTAAGAGTGTAATTAATAATTAATAATCTTCTTTTAATGAATAATAAAAACTATAATGTTCTGTATTAATTTCATGAGAGGGAAGTAAACAAGAGAAATTAGCAATGTCTTTTATAATATATTAATTATTAAACAGAAAATTAATTAGCTAAATAATATATGATAATTTGATTATATCATCTCAAAAGAAAATTTATTCTCTTTACACTATTACCAGGCGCGGATTTTTAGGAGAGTGGAGGGATTTCCCTGCCAAAAAAAAATTTTACTTTCACTTTCATAAAAGTATTAGGAAAGTTTAGTTAGATCCATAGGTTGAAGAAATTTTTAACTAATAGAGAAAATAATTTCAAAATTATTCTATGATATTTCAATTTTTCTTTATTGTTATTTATTATTGTTATTTCTTGGCCCGGAGCCCTCAGGCCTTGGTGTAGTTGCTAGCTTGCTGGCCTTCTATACCAAGGGCTCGGGGACTTAAGCCTCGCCCCCGCCAGAAATGGTTTTATTTTCAAAATTACTAAAGGGTACATTTACAAAAATAATCACCCGCTTCTTCCCCAAATCTTCAAGTCATGGATCTAACTGTACTTTCCTAAAGGTGTAATAAAAAATATTAGGAAAGTTTAGTTAAATCAATGGGTTGAAGAAAGGGAGAGGAAGAGGTGAGTGATTTTTGTTTTAGACGAAGGGGGGGGGGGAGATCATCCAGGGGGCCCGCCCAACATTTTTTTATTTGATAAAAAAAATGACCTCAAGCTCTTCTGAAGATTTATTTTGTGATTTTAGGGCAAAATTAAGATCCCTATCCTGTCTTTTTTATTTTAATCAAATCGTGTTTTTTTTTTTTTTTAACAGTTTGACTGCCAATTTTTTTTAATATAAACCGTGCTTTATTCTCCAAATGTTTAAAAGATTTTAGGATTTCTTTCCACTTCGGGTTCTAGGGTCAACAAAAATTAGACGAACTTTTTTACAATACTTTCTCTAACCCAGTGGTTTCCAAACTTTATGCTACCACGCCTCCCTTAAAAATAATTAATCATATGACGCCTCCCCCCCCTCCCATTTTATAAAATAATACAAAAACAAAAATTTTTAATGCTAAAAAATATAAATTTATATAAAAATATTTTTTTTATTTATTCTTATTTATATTAAAACTAGCAATCATTTGGAAAATTGGTCCTGGAGGCCAATATTAGCGCTTCGCCTTAGACTAGTCCGCTCCTCTCTAGGGAGGCACGCCTCACAATTTGGAAAACGCTGGTATAAGGGTATTTTATGGCTGGTGGAATTTGTATCAGGAATGAAAGATAGAAAAAACGAAGCCAGCATTTTTTCTTTAAAAATATATTTTAACAGCTTACGTTCCGGCCTTGGTAAAAGCCATCCTCGGATGACCACTAACAGCTCCGAGGATGACTTTGACCAAAGCCGAAACGTAAGCTGTTTTATTTTTTAAAGAAAAAATTTCTAACTTTCATTCCTGAAGAAAAATATTTTTCTCAAATCTTATTTTCACGCTCTAGGGGGGTGCCTAACTTGAATAAAAAATTTCAACCTCCTAGCTCAATTCCTTCATGCTTTAAATTGAACCCAAACAGACACACAGACAGAGACGATGTCGAGAAAACCACTTTTTGGATTCAGGGGACCTCAAAACGTGTATATCCATCAAAGTCTCGATATCGAATTTTTGACATAAATCCAATACTTTCTCTCTATATACATATGTATATTAACTTATAGATATAGGTAAGAGAAAGTAAAAATTCAAATCCGAATTGAGATTAGTTCTATATACAAAAAGATGCGGTAACTCACCCCAGTAAAATTCTAAGTGGACTAATCATATTTTACTTTTCTACCTAATGAAAAAAAATCCCTACGAAATTCTGCAGGGGATTCTATGGGTTCCTAAGTTACCCTGTGTTATTATTATCTGTTTATGAGAGTTTCGAAATCTTCAAAAATTAATTCCGCCCTAGTAATAAGAAATTTTAGAATGACATTAAAATGTTTCTACCCCACTATGCTATTTGCTAAATATTGAATATAAATTTAACTCAAACGGAATGCACTTATTTTTTAGTAAAAGTATTAAAAAAAAAGCTCTATGCATTATAGGGGATGGGGCATTAACCCCCCTGGTTAATGTCTTCAAACCCCCCCCCCCTTTAAGGAAATGCGAGCCTTCACCGCGAATTACTCTCAAAATAATTTGAATACATTTATAAAAAATTATTTTAATTTTTATTTTATTTTAATTTTCAACCCTTAATCCACCCCTGTGTAAAAGTATATTAAGGAAATTTGATTAACAAAAATATAGAAGAATATAATTGTAAATAATAATGGTGACTTAAGAAAAGATAAAAAAAAACTAATTTTTTTTCAATGACACCTATACTCCCCCTCCCCCTTTTAATAGCTTATATTCTCCCTCTACCCTTAGTGAAATACAAATATTTAATTTCATATTCAAAAGAATCGTTTTTCGCAGTCAAATTATTTGTTTCTATCATTTTCTTTTTTCAACGATAAAATGCATAATAATTACCTTTAATAAGACTCTCAAGAGGATGTGCTGGCTAACGGTGAGGTCAGGGAGGGTTGCACTATATTAATTATTCACTTTGATTCACTTCAAACACGAAAAAAAAAAAAAAAAACAGAGCAGCTCGGCGCGCCTGCCGCGCGGCGACCGGCTCGACTGAACGAGAGACTTGTCTCTCTTTCGATAGGAATAAATAGATGAAAATAACAATTCCCTTTTTATTAAAAGTAAAAAAATACCTTTTGCTCTAATCTAACTATATTTAGAGATGGAAAAAAATCTCAACAAGTGATTTGGAATATTCCAAGGCCTTTCTTAAATAATCAACCCTTCATCCCCCCTAATAAAAATAATAATCAACGTTATTTTTCGATTGTTTTCTATTTATTTTGTTTCGACTTAGCTAAAAAAAAAAAAAATAAAAAAAATATTTTTTTCAATTTTTCAACCCCTAATCCAATCTTTTTTTTCACATTAAATAGTAGATGGAAAATATTATTTGTAGTTATTAAGAATATATATATATATATATTTTGTGGTCTAGGCATTCTTATTTGAGCCATTTGAAATCCAATCTTAATATATAAAATAATTAACAATGCCATCGCCTTCGGCTAGCTTCGCGTCTAGTCAGAAAAAAATTAAAACCCTGAAAAACTTCCCTTGATCCGCCTTTGGGTTTTACACATAGTATAATTTTCTAGAATGAGTCTTACTTTAGGCCAGTGGTTTCCAAACTTTAACCTCCCTTAAAAATATTATGAATATTACGAAAAATCGTATGACGCCCCCCCCCCCCCCCCCACACACACACAATTAATAAAATAATACAAAAACAAAAATTTTTAATACTAAAAAATATAAATTTCTATAAAAATATTTTTTTTATTTATCAATATTAACTAACTGTAAATAAAACCTTCGTCCCAGAAACTTCTAAATTTTATTATTTTATTTATAAAACTAACAATCATTTGGAAAATTGATCATGGTGGTCAATATTCGCGCCTCCCCTTAGACTAGTCCGCGCCTCCCTAGGGAGGCGCGCCTCTCAGTTTGGAAAACGCTGCTCTAACCTATTGACTGTCTCTGTTCAATATAAAGCATGAAGGAATTAAGCAAGGGATTGAAATTTTATATTTAAGTTTAACTAATTTAACCAAAATAGGCCAAAAAGTACTAGTCCTTTACAGATGTACTTTTTCAGTTTTTTCGATCTCCTTCTAATGTAGACCCTCTACTAACTAAATATATATCGACCCAATATATGACCCCCTGAGGTGACAATCAGAGAACACAACTTTCTGTTACCGAAGTTGTGTGTCCGTGCGACCATCACACCAGATTTTTTAAGTTCCTTAAAAAAACATCTATTGTATCAAGTATTTAAGAAATTTTATAAAAGTGCAAGTATATTCCATCAACTAAGAAAATTTTTTTAAGAGCGGAAATACTTTATGATATCTAATACTCCAACCCCCTGTCACGTTTAATCTCAAAATAAGAATTCCCCCCTAGAGTTTTATGACGGAAAGGTCTTTGTTGAAACCTTCCCCTCCCCTAGTGAAAGCTCTATTTCCTGGGTATTATATCTTAAAAGGCAGTCGTAGGCACATGGTTGTATTCTTCTGTTTTAGAATTGATCTATTGGTGTAAATCAAATTTTAAGTAATTATTTTTCTTTCTTGAGGGGGTTTGGTCCTCAATACCTAAGCAATTATTATTCAAGGTTGTGGTCCAGATCGAAACGTTCTAGCCTGATGATTCCGTGTCAGAAGACATTTCTTTATGGAAGATTATTCAGAATCAATCAGGCTCTGGAATTCCCTTCCATCGCATATAAAAGTGAGGACTTCCTTGTCTGCTTTTACTGGAGGGGTTAGATCATTCCTCCTTCGCTGATCCCTTGTCGTCCTGATGTGCCCGCCTCATCGAGAATCCTGCTACTGCAGTGAATTAATTGAAAGTCTAACAATTTTTGTTTTTATTTTCATTTTTATCTTTCTATCTTGTACCCTTGAAACGGTGGAAATAATTTAAAACCTCAAGAAGGCAAATGAAGCTACTTAGCTCTGGCTGGTCCGATGTTGTAATAAAGCATTATCTATCTAGTTGCTCCCTCTCTTGTTATTATCGATGTCGAAGATGCGTTTTAAGTTGTAGACTATATCAAGGACAATTTGGCAATTTAATTCGCTATCTCTCGAGTCATTGTTTTTAAAAAGCTATTCTATTCAAAACTAATCTATATTACACAATTTTTGTGGTTTTTTAGGTAACCAACTGTAAAGTACCTGCTTTTTTTCTACCATTGTTTAAATGGGAAAATATTGTCAAAAGATAACAACACTAAAAAGATTAACAAGAAAGAAAAAAAAATAAGAATAATTACAAATTCCAAAAATATTTCCCTGACCTGGAATTCAAGTTGGATCCGTTAGTTTGGGTACCTCTCTCGCTCAAGAGCTGACCTCGTTGCTCACTTTTTTTTTTACAAATTTAACAACATCTGCCCTCACTACAAAGGATTTATTGGCAGTGAGATTTTAATTTGATATAACAGGTAAGTTATCAGAGATTTCCAAATCGTCTGCAATAATAACATTGTGCAATTTTTTTTTTCGACCTTATTATTCGCGCATTACGGGATCGGTGGCGAATTTGTAATAAAAATGAAAATGACAAAGTGAGCAATTACGCTTCCGAAATAACGACTTTTTTATTAAGGAAAAAAAAAAATATCGATACAAGAGTGATTTGAGACCTCTCAGAAAAAAATTCATGTTCAGGCAGATTCATATTTAATGTTCTCTCAATCATTAATATCAGTATACTTGAGGTGAGTTCCAGTTTACTTCCTCAGAAAGAGACATAATAAGTCATCAATTGGAATTTTTTGCCATATTCTTGCTGGATTTGAACATAACTCAGGATTATGAGGTTAACTACTTTATCTCCTCCTAATCTGAATCCTGATATAAATATTGTTTATTATATTTGATAACAAATTTTCAAAAGATTTCTGTTTCTGGTTTCAAATTATTGTTTTCTGGTTAATTGAACAGCAAGTACGTAGAAAATAGTTGTTAGACACCTGAAACATCGCTTTTGTGGCAGTCACAAGGATATTTATTATATACGATGGTTACTCCGCAATATGACTCAATGCTTTCTCATTTGAGCTCACATTCTCTTTATTAAAACCGAAACTGTTTCCTCAACAGAGAGTTTCATTTCGTGGAGACTAACTACCTGGCTGCCTGCTCCTTTAACCTCTTATTGATTGATACAACAGCAAATTTATTTCTTCAAATGGTGTTATTGAAATATATATTTTCAACTAATGTATAGTGTATTTAATGATGTATAATTAATTCTATATGACTATATTTATTTAAAAAATATTCTTCATGGCTTTCCAAATATTATGTGATTTGATCCCTTCCTCTTCCTATTATCATGACCTAGGAGATGGCATGTGACATGTTGAAGGGGAATATGTCATCATTTCTGTTTTCAATGTAAATATTTAAAATTTATGTGTCTATTTATTTTTAACTTTAATATTTGTCAATATGTTTATTTCTCGCTAATTACACACTTAGGGTAGTTTGGTAAGTAAGATCCTCTCTCTTTCTGCGTCTTGTCATTTCGGGTCTAAATTGAGCAAAACATCCGGACAAGAAATGAAGAAGGAAAGGAACGAAAGAAATGAGGAGGAGGGGCAGGCCAAAGAACCGTTCTCTTGAGATGTTTTGCAGGATTTGAGCTTTCTTAAGAATGAAATGAAACTATGAGAAGGAATTTTGTTACCGAAGGATAAAATTAAATGTCAAATCTCAACACATAATAAGATTTTGATTTCTATATTAATATTCCATAAAATAATTGATCTTAAAATGTATGAGAGGTCTGAGATGTTTTATAAAATAAAATTTATGAAATTATCAAGTGTTTAACACCTTTTAGAGAGGCAATTTAAAATAGATATTTCAGTATTGATGGCCTCGTTTTTTATCTTAATTGGTATGAAATAAGGATTCGTTTCCTGGCCAAGCCGATAAAATTCAAAATAAATATCAATAAAAAATAAGACCCTATAATAATATTCGCCATTTATTGTAGTCTATGTATCTACTGTATATAAAATCATTTAAAATTATATATTAAAAGAGTGTATTTTAAATTTTCAAATCAATAAACCAAGGACCAAGGACCTCCAATGCGATAAAAATTTATTTCTACCAACTAGGTAGAGATTTGTTTGACAAAAAAAAGATAAGAAATTTGCGAGATGAGTTTGTTTTTGATTCGGCAAAAATTGGGCCCCTGGAATCGAACTAGGACCTCAACGCTTTCGCGGCGGGCGGACTACCTTGGGCCGGTGACCTAGGATAAAGGTAGTTCGCCCGCCGCGAAAGCGTGGAGGTCCTAGTTCGACTCCAGGGGCGCAATTTTATTTATACCAATTAGTATGCAAAAATATGAATGGACCGATAAATTTAGGTCTATAAATATATTAAAAATATAATTATTGGTTAAAGCATAGAAAAAATTTTTTAATTATTATTTAATTTTTCATTGTAATATTTAATCTATAAAGCTCGAGAAAGGGTGACCAGTGCGCCCACGATTGGTCTATTATACGTTCGTAACACAATTCCCAGAGACTAAATTAAAATCTATCTGATTGTTCATATTATAAATTAAAAATTTTATTTTTAAACATAACATATGAGAACAAATGAAAAATTAATAATTTTAATTTAACCTTTTTTATTAAAAAAAAAAATTAAATACGAAAATATTGTATTATATTAAAATTACAATACTTTCGAAAAAGAAAAAAAAGATTTATTATGATACAAATAGGATAGTTTAATCAAAAAAATTTCAGGCCTATCATATCAGTATAGCCTTATGCCCGCAATGCTTTTTAGTTCGAACCTTGTTTTCTAACCAGATCAAAAGAATTATATTGGAAAAACACAGTACTTACAGTCATTTGTCAAATTAAGATATTTTAATTGAATATTATGTACTCACCTAGGATGAGATGAAGTTTGGCGTCGGTTTGGAACGCATAGTGTAGGGTGACCAGGAATGGACTTTGGCGAACAGCTTCGAGTACTTGTCTTTCTGTCTTGGTATGCTCAGTTGTCTTCTTTTTTTGGACAATAGTCGCTTTCTTCAATACTTTCATTGCATAAAGACGGCGATCATCAACACCACCGCGTTTACGAACCAGGAACACTTTGCCATAAGCTGCAAAAAAAAAAAAATACAGTTGTAGAATTTGACCAAATCATACACACATCTGCAAAGCTACTTTGTTCACGATATCACAAATGGAATTTAGATAAAATTCACACGAAAGTTTATAGATAACACATAATATCCAAATCAAAGAGGTGCTTTTTTAAGCAAATTTAATTTTGATAGTTGGAAGATCATCCTAACGAATATCTGGTATGTTAATGTTTCAATGATGGTTTGGGTCGGAAGATAAATTTATAGAAGACAGAGAGAAAGATGTCTTAAATATGAATTCGCCAAAATTAGAAAATTAGTAGGTCTTCTGACATGAAATTCTAGAGAAAGGAAGCTGTCTATTTTCAGAAGATAATTATATTAAATAAACACGATAATTGATTAAAACAATGTTTGTCATTTCGAGGCATTATGAGTGTAGTTTAGACTATAAATGGAGGTTTTAATTATAGAATACTTTTCCCCCTGATGGTCAAAATTCAGTATTGAAATTTCCAATAAAATTCTGAAAAATCGGAGAGTATTCTAATTAAATTAATATATATTTTAATAAAATCCAAAAGGATATTGTGATGTTAGAATAGATAAATCATACGGTATTCTATTGATTAAAATTGAATTGATATATTATAAATATAATACAATAAAATGATTTGTACATAAAAAATTCTTATATTTATTATTCAATTGCACGAAATATAGACTCATTAGAATGGAACTAAATAACATATTTCATTGATGAAATATGGTATGTCTTTGTGTGTGATAAAAAAGAAGGTGGATGATTTAGGGAATCAGAAACCAAATAAATAAAAATATGGTATGAGAATATTATTGTAATTAAAAAGAGCTAGAAAATTCTGACGTTTCGGTCCTGGACATTCTCAGATTATGGAGGCTAGTAATGATACTTGCTGGCAGAGTTTTTGTGGACATGAGAAATATGCACTATCTTAGAAAACACTAATATATCTTCCCGATATTATTTTTGTAACAAGTATTTTGACTAGTATCAATATTCCGAGAATGACCCATATCGGAATCAAAACCTCAGCGTGAGGCTGGAAAAAAATCAGCGGCCTTCCATATAAATTTGTTTACAAAAGAAATAACACTAATTCTACTTTAATACTGAAGTTATATTAAATTGTGTATAAATTAACCGTAATCACTGAATGATTCTACCGAATTTTAATTTCCAAAAAAATTATTTTCTTAAAGATTAATATTTATGTTTTTAGATTTATTCTTTGATTCTTCTCTTTACTTTTATTTCCCTCAGAATCCCAAAGTTATATGGGTATATTAGGGTCGGAATAAATTAACATATTCAAGCTTAAAGAAAGTTTTTCTCCCTCTGATATCTTTGGGTCAGACTATCTATCACGATAAGATTTACTTTTTTACTATTTTTCTTTTTATTTTTTATTAGACTCTTCAAATTATCTAGAAAAAAAAATCAAATATAAAAGTTATGATCATATTTTTATGAGTAATATTTAATGAAAGAGTTACATTTGAATATTTAGGTTTTTTTTTTTTTTAAATAAATTTAACGTTTAACTCACTTTTTTTGTTATTGGGGGGTTTGAGAATATTTTGGTAGATTTAATAAATATTTTATTGATTTTTTTTCTTAAATGAATTTTTACTCTATCTCTTGGGCCTCTAAATAGATATAAAAACAGTCCCGTTAGGAAAATTTATTAAAATATTTTTTAAAAATATCTTTAATTAGACTTTTTTTCATTATAAAAATACGAGAAGCGTGAAAAAAGAGGAGCGCCTCAAAGGGCAATGTCTCTCTTACTCTTTCGCTCTTGAGCTGCTTGCAGCAATTCAGACCGACTGCGTTTCAGACACGAGAAAAATTTGCCAAAATAAAACAGTGGATAATTTTACTATTTTCTTTCTAATAAATATAAATATAAATAATCATTTTTTTCGTTTATTTAAATACCTCATTTGTTTAATGAAAGGAAAGTATGCTATATTTAAATAATTTTATTAATCCTATACTCTTTTTAATTAGTATTTTTCATTATAATGTTATTTCATAAATTAATTTAAAAAAAAAAGTATTTTTATAATTCATTAAAATGACATAAATTCAAATTTGAGAGCAAGTAGGAGGGGTTTCTAAATCATGGGCGTAGCAAGACATCTTGATAGGGGGAGGAGCAACCACTCGTTAGGACGAGAGGAGGGGTATGAAATTAATAATTATTATTATTATAAAACCATTATTATTATTAATTATTTTCTTTATATAAATAAGCCCATCTAAAAAAAAATACAATTGGAAAAATCTGGTGTACTGGCACATTTTATTGAGAATCTAAAAATAATTGATTTTTGAATTTTAAAAAAATCGTTGGAGCAAATTTTGAGAAAATCGAAAAAAACTGAAAAAGGCATCAGTAAAGTACTAGTACTCTTTGGTCGATTTTGGTCAAAGCTTCGTGTCAGGTCCCATGGGGGTGCCTAACTTAAATATAAAATTTCAACCTCCTAACTATTTTCGTTCTTGAGATATTTTGTTCACAGACACACACACAGACAGACAGACACACAGACAGACACACAGACAGACAGACCATGTCGCGAAAACCACTTTTTGGATTCAGGGGACCTCAAAACGTGAAGATCCATCAAAATCTCGACATCGAATTTTTGACATAACCAATACTTTCTCTCTATATATATATTACATATATACATAGGAAGAGAAAGAAAAATATATATTTGTTTTTAATAGACAAAAACAAGCCGGGAGGGGGAGAGGCATTGGTCCCCATGTCCGCCTCTGGCTACGCCCATGTGTATCTCAAATAACTTAGTGACTTTTCGATGGTATTTTTTTTTTTTTAATTTATTATAAATTTTCTTAATAAGAATTTTTTCTTCATGTCTATTTAAAAACAAAAATTTTTTTTTTTTATTAGAAAATTCAAAAAAAATTCTATTGAATTTTTTTTTTTAATTTAAAATTTGACGGGGAAAGAAATCATGTCGCATAAGACAATAAGTGAAATCTATAGCTCTTTACTAAAACTTTGAAGTTTTTTTTTTTTTTTTTTAATTTATTTCAAGTCTTTTTCGGCATCGGAAGCCATTTAGACCTATTTATTTCGACTTAATGGTAGCCAATTAAATTGAAATAAATTTTGCGAACGCTTGAACCCTAACACAAGAAGAGCGAATACTCTACCACTGTGCCATGGCCAAAGGGTTACTTTGAAGCTAAAGATATATAATTATGTATTTTAAGAATAAAATTCATATCATTAAAAAATAGTATTTTATAAAAAAAAAAGGTAACAAGATAAAATTTGCTCACAAAAACAAATTAGCAAAATCCTTTTGAAGGTATTATACCTTCCAAACACAAAGGCAAAGTGATAGTGAGTTAATCCGTTTTAATAATTAAAATAATGTTTTTTATGTATGAAATAATGAGATTAAAAGATTTTAAGTTGGCTCCTGTCAATATACATGAATCCAGAGAAAAATTTGTAAAGTCACAACTACATAATTATTTTTATAATTAATTTCAAGAATTCTTGAAAATGAATCTATTAACTGCTCTGCTCTTTTGTCCTAATCGCTCTAAACCTATTTTAAATGTTTAAAAATTCAATGTTTAATATTTATATTTCCTCTCTGTTCTTTTTTTTATATTATAATTCTTATTTAAATTTTTTATACATTCAGTGTTTTTTTTTTTTTTTTTGTTTTTTAACATTTTAGGAAAATATTAGATTCCGTAATCAATCTGAACATTTCCCGTAACATCTATAATAAAATTTATTTTAAATGCGTACGATTATCTGATATTGTTTTGCAATGCAGGTGTCCCGGGTTCGATTCCCTCCCCCAAGGTCGACATGCGAGGTTAGTGAATTTTTTTTTTCTATTTCTTAGATCTCCCTTTCTTTCTCTCCATGGGGGCTCTTTTTCCAAGCTGAGTGTGGAAAAGCCTTTTCGGTTGGTCGGAGAGAGGAGAGAGCGAGAGAGAGAGAGAGAGAGACCAACGACCCGAGCGAGGAGGGTCAAAGACTCGGACCAGACCAGACCTTCACCCCAAGATGGTCGGTCGCCCCTCTGTATGTTTCATAGTTATACACTCATAGGGGATATAGGGTTGTAGTCTTCTTAACTGAGCTCAGATAAACAATTACAGATGCTATTAATAAACTGAGTTAATAATTTAAAATTTAAATGCCCAGATGGCTTACTTACATTTCCGTTTTTATTGAATTAGATTAAAATTTTTGCGTTATTAAAATTGAAAATATAATGGGATGGAGTTCAGCTAAGGAAAAGTAAAAATATTTATACCGACTGCGGTATTTTTACTTTCCCTTGGCTGACTCCATTACATACATTTATATTTAATAATTTTTTATTTAAACAAAAAAAATCTACTTTCCTTAACATTTTTATTAAATTGATACTGGCGATCATAGGCACTAGTTTAAACATAATAATATAAGGAATTTAAATTATACACTAGGTTAGATGTTTCAAATTGTTTTATTAATTTTATACCTATTTCGACACTTAGTGTGTCATTTTCAACCTTCTGAAGATGACACACCAAGTGTCGAAAAACGTATAAAGTTAATAAAACAATTTGAAACACATAACCTAGTATACAATTTAAATTCCCTAAAAAATTTGTATTTTTATATTAAAGACATGCTACACGGGGCCGAATTTAGGTCGTCTAAAAAATAGATAATAATCTCTAAAAATTATATATTAAATGAATTTGCAAGAAATTTTTTTGTATATTTATTTACTTTTTCTTTGTTGTTTTGTATTATAAATTGTTTGAACGAAGTCATCTAGGACTCTAAATTATTATTATACTAACAAATCTAATAACGCATTTTTTGTTATTTAGAGTAAGCAATATAAACAGAATTATTAGCCCTAAAGCTCAAACAATCTTAAAGAAAGCAAAACCCTTTTCTTTTAACAGAAAACTTTTATTTCCTGTTAAGATGATTACCTATTTTTAATTAATATTTATTAAAATAATTTCTATAAGGAGTCAAATCAGTTTGCAAAAAAAAAATATTTTACGCCCTTTGAGAATATGAATATTAATCATACAATTTTTTATTCCGCGCATGCCTAATGGCATCAATCATTCAGAATTTTAATTAGAGAGCTAGTAAATATTGCATTGTATTAGTTGAAGTTAATAAGCGGTAAAAAAAAAATTTATTATATAAATACATGTCAAAATGGCCTTCGATGCCGAATAAGCAAATAAAGAGAGGTTGGAACCTTGTGTTAAACGAGCAGCCTTGATTTAAAATTGTTTTTGGAACTTGTATTTGTTTATTATTTTTTTTTATAAATATCTACATGTTTTATTTCCTATGAAAAGGTCAATTTTTTTTTTAAAACAAAAATCTGCCTTCCCCTCTTCCTCCGGTCAGGTGTTGTTGTTCGGAGTTTTAATCCGGATGTATTTTAAGTGAAATTGCTTTTTTTTCCCCCTCTTCTATTGCAGTAGTGCAGTCGACATAGAATGAATGAATGGATCGGGAGTCAAAAGAGATCGAGGCACAAGCAGACAGACAGACAGGAAATTATCCGCTATAGCTTAACTAAGTAACTATAGCCGACCAGATAGCATAGCAGTATAAAAAGAAAAGAAACCGTTCATTTCTCTCCACGTGTTGAAGCTTTTTTTTTTATTCTTCTTTTGCTTCCTCTTCGCACGCAATGCTTGCTTGCTTGCTTCACTTGCTCAAAATTCTACTCTCTTCAATATTAATTTGAAAAGGGTCATTGGGACGACCCGTTGTGTTTCTGAAATGGTAGATCACCTTCCCATTCATTAATCAAGCCGTACTTTAGTTTTGAATTTTCTATATTTAAGTGGAAGAATGGAAACATATTTATATTTTGTTACCATGGCAACCTATCTTTCTTTGAAGTGGTCTTCAGAAGATTTCAATGGCAAAATGAGAATAAATATTTCAAAGAGCAAATAATTGATTTATGAATTTTAATCAAAATCGTTGGAGCGAATATTGAGAAAATCGAAAAAAACTGAGAAAGTACATCAGTAAAGTACTAGTACTCTTTGGCCGATTTTGTTCAAAGGCTTATTTTCACGCCCCAGGGAGGTGTCTAACTTAAATATAAAATTTCAGCCTCATAGCTCAATTCCTTCATGCTTGAAATTAAACACACACACATACAGACAGACCATTTTGGATTCAGGGGACCCCAAAACGTGTATATCCATAAAAATCTCGACATCGAATTTTTGACATGAATCCAATACATATATAAAAGTAAGAGAAAGTAATAGCGCAAAAAAAAAAAAACATTTTTGGGCTGTTCATGGATTTAAAGCAAATAATTTGGGAAAGTTTCATTAGGATCATGCATCCTAATGAATAAATAAATAAAATATTGATAAAAATGTTTTGAATAAAGAGAGTTTTGCACCTCAACTTTGAACATAGGCAGTTTTGCAACCGACCAGAAGGGAAGTTTTGAAACTATTTAACATCGAGATCACAGAGTTTGATCACATGTAAATACAGCAAAATAAAAAATTTTTAACATCATACAAAATACTAAAAAATTATTCTAGTGAAAAAAAAAAATTCGATTAATTATAAAAATTACTTATTATTATTAATATTATTATTACGAGTATTATAAGAATACAAGAATAGCAAATGCTAAGCATAAATTGGATAAGTTTTTAAACCGAACTCTCAATGGATATAGAAAGTTTTGCAGATTTTATAGAAGGCTGGGATGAGTAGAGTAATGGGGTTGAAGAATAACAACCAGCAGATTAATCGCTCCACCTGACGTCCTTTATTTGGCAAATATTTCGACGCATATGACATGCATCATCCTCAGTGCCGCGAGGATGTAATAGGTAGGCTTGGTCCAAAAATTATTTAAATGCTTTAGGGGCGTCATACATGTTTCTTGTGAGGTACCTTCTTTAAGCTGATGACATTATTGGATATAGAAAGTTTTGCAGCAAGTGCATATTTCACACTAAATATACAGTTTGGAAAGAAAATAATTCCAGACACCAAATTAGTTGGACACGACCTCTAGAAATTTTTTGGATAAAGGCAGTTTTGCATCTGAGCTCCACATATATATTAAAATATAGCCCGTCAATATTATCTTTAAAAATAAACAACAAAAATCATGGCAATTAGTAGATGTTTCTTTCAAAGATGAAATATAACATGGAACTGATATGACAAAATGGAAAAAGGGGGAAAAAAAAATGAGTCAAGATTAGAAATGGACAAGAAAGATCGGACATAATTTGTTAGTATATCTTAGAAAGATAAACTAAATAGTTTTTATTTTATCAGATATGGGAATGGTTGGTAAATATAGAACCCTAAGTAGGGTGAAGGGATAGATAAACGTCTGGTTGATATTTAAAAATTATATGAATTTCATAATTAATAATATATTGGATAAAGGTGTCCCTTTACTTGTGCGAGGTTGGAGGAGGCTATTCCCCCTCCACCAGCATTGCCTGTCTAACCGCGATGCGATGTGAAGTTTTACGCATGTCATTGTTTAATTAATATACATATAATAACGAATTAATTTCTTATTGTCAAGAACGAATTAATTTCGTTGAACTTGTGAAGCTACAGAATTTTTTTTTTTTTTTTTTTTAATTATGTTGCTGGAATTAAACCACCTTTATAATAAATATTAATTTTCCTCATTTATTATTTATATATTGTTTAGATCTATAATTGATTAAATCCTTGGAAGCTAGGTCAAAAAAATAATAAAAATAGAACAAACGAAAATAATCAAATTCATACACGTGTGGTGAAGATATATTTTAGAATGAGAGAAAAGAACTGATTACTAGCCAAATTAAAAATAAGGTGTATAGTAATTTTTAATTTTACTCTATTTTATTAGAAAAATTTTTTCTGTGAGTAACGGATCCTTCTCATTTAGAAATTTAAAATATTTCTATCAATAAAGACAGAGAAAATTGACCGGTTAAATTATAAAGGCTAGAAACCATCAAGCATAACATATTTTACTTTTAACCTAATTTTAACAAGAAAAAAATCACAGAGAAATTTGTTTTATTTTTTTTTTTTTTTGGAGAATAGGAATTTGGAATTAATCCGATTAAAAAATTTCAATTTACTAAGAACCGCTAAGTATCGGCTTTTTTTTTATTAGTCCTTGATAAGGAAATATTTTATTTATACTTGATAAAAGAATCTTCTTATGTTAATGTTAGAAAAAAATTTAGAGGCTTAATCTTTTTAAATAATTCAATTATGAATCCAATCTATGCCAATTGGTTTAAATTTTTATCGGAATAGATCTGATAAGATTATCAATATTGACAATGTCAACACTTAGAACTTACTGAATTAGGTGGGGGCTATTAAAAACCGATCTGTGAATTCCCCCCTAATAAGATACAAATCAATCACATCTCACCCTTGTTTATAGGACAGGGGGAAGGCCAAGGTCAGTATGGCCTATACTATCGAAATATTCTTTAAGACCTATCACTGTTTTATTATTATTGCTAAGAGATGGCGTTAAGATCCCCTCTGCTTTAGCCAATCAGAAAAATTTCATTTTTACATTTAAAATATTTTTGAATTTTCTAGATAAAAAAAAATTTCTAATGAATTTACTTAATGTGTTTATTAAAGCTTTTGTGGTTTATATTATTAGTTTTTAATATAGTCCACATTTTGTATTAATTATTTATTAAAAATATAAATACTGTACAAAGTTTCGACAGCTTATTCTGCAGTCGTTTTGAAACAATGCTCCGACTCGAGTGAACTAACCTAAGGGGCTTAGAGGTTAGTTCGCTGTACTTGAAAACGACTGCAGAATAAGCAGAATTTATATTTTTAATAAATAATTAATACAAAATGTGGTCTATAATAACTCTCATAAGATTTTACTTAAAAAAAAACAGTATCGGAAAATTCCTTAAAATGTTCAAGATACAAATTTAGCGGGCGCTTTTACTTGCTCACAAGAAAATGTTAGCATACTAGGATAGAATTTTTAATATTAATATTAAAAATTTTTTAATAGACAGATAAAAAAAAAATTCTTTATAAAAAAAAAATCCTTGAGAATTCGTCTCAAGTAAGAATACGGAATTACAAATCTCTTCCGAATTCCGAGACCGAATGCATTATAGTATGAAATTTCACGGTAGCAGTCGGACACCATTGATTATGTTTATGTTGATAAGTGTGACTTATTTAAAACTCAATTTCTCCAAGTGTGAAGAAAAGAGTAATTATTTAAATATATAATATCCTGGAGTGTATTTCATGTTAAAAAAAAAAAAAAAAAAATAGAAAGATTTGATGAGAAAAAAAAACATCAAATCTACATTATTGAAATGTGTAATTTTAAGATTAAAAGCATGTTGTTTTGTTGTTGAAAGAAGAGAGTGAGTGAGGGTGAATGACTTTCCTCGATTTTTCTCTCTAATTTAAATAAAAGCAGATCTGTGGCCTGTATAGAAAGGTGAGGTGGCGGCCTTGCCGCTGGGCCTCTCTCTCCTCACCTGCCCTCTCACACACATGCACTTAAAAAAAACACATACTTTGTCACTTTTTAGTCATTTATTTTTCTTTTTCTTTTTCTTGGTATATATTCGCCACTTGAGGCCGTTTGTTTGGCTAAACGCCCAAAAGAGAGAGATGGAGATGAAAATGTAGCAACTCATCGTTGGGATGAAATTTATTTGAAATAAAATAAAAATAATATGTATTAAATGGAACAAAAGGGCAATAAACCCTTATGTTGCAATTGATTGAAGATCATTCAACTTTTTGAAAAAAAGATACTCAAAATATTAGAACGATGCTTTTTAAAAGATTACGAAAAAGAAAAGAAAATACGAATTGTCTAAGTGGAAAATCTAATCTAATGAAGAAATCTATTTCAATACTTATTTGAGTCTGATTTCCTTTTGCTTGTATGTGTCGTGATTTTTATATCTAATAATTGATTAAGCATTTTATTTAAAATATTGTGAGAAAGTTGAGAAAACTTTCTTAGTCACGCCACTTAGTTTACTTTTCTTTAATATAGAAGAGTAGTTGAAAAAAAAAATCAATATCAAGTTCTCTACGGAAATACACGTTTTCTGTCTAAAAAGTTTAAATATGGCGACCACACTAGATTTTAAATATTAAATTGTTTAATTAATGACTAATTAAATTAAGAAAAAAGTAACAAAAGAATAAAAAAGTTATTTTTCTATTTGGTTTTGAATATGCTGTATTATACAAAATATATAAATGAGATTCGAGTGTGTAAAAGAATAAAATTTATTTATATATACTATAAAGAAATAGTATAGGAGCCGGCGGGTTTGGAAGAAGAATCAACAACAACTACCAAGATCAATGTTGTCAAGCAACGGTAAGCGGTGCTGAAAATCGGGATAGGTAGCCCTCGAAAACAAGACCTTTGAATGCCTGCTGGAAGCAGGTAATAAAAAATTTAATAAAAATGTATAAAAGTCAAATGGCTTCAGAAGCAGAAATGACTGGAATTTCTTGAAGAGCTAAAATAACAGTGTCAAAAGAGGAAGAGACCGTATAGTTTCCGAATTGGTTTACTTCAATTTTTTTTTTTTTTTTGGAATGGATGGATAAATAAGGTCCGAAGACCTGTAATGATCAGTGGTCACATGCAGCCAGGAGGAAAATAAAAACAAAAGGAGAAGCATATAAGGGGAACTGAGAAGATGCCTGTTGAGATTAGACTTAGGTCTGAAGATTGTAGGTTTTGGGGAAGATAGTCGCAGGGAGCTTGTCCCAATCACGGTAGTTCATGGGGACAAAGGAAGATTGGAATTGACTAGTTAGTTCTGTTAGTAGGGATCTGAACAGCATAGGGATGCTGGGACGATGCCTCTCTTGTGTTCCGTGTATATGTTGCACTGGGTGGGATAATTGATTTTAATTCGGCAGAGCATTGACCATGGTAAAACCTGTAGAGGAGGGAGAGTACTAAGTTTTTTTGGAGGACCTTAGTGGAGATGTGTGACCTCGGAAGAGATTATCTGATTATTAATTAACGTATGCTGAAGAAAGCATAGACCATGCCTGTTAAATTTTATAAAGAAAAACAGGTCAATTTTTTTGAATTCTACACTCTTTAATAAGGATTTAAATTCAAAGAAATGGAACATATCAAACAAAAAAGCTACAGAAAGATAGATGCATTTATCGATCAAAAGCTGCCGAAAAAAAAAATTTAAACACATGAATTTCAATTGGTCTCATTAGAATAGAAACGCATTCTCATGTCTTTGGGTGTATCCACCTGTCTCTAATTTCACTACTAACTAACATCATTTCTATATCTGGAAGTGTCCTATAAGTTTATTCCCTAATTAAGGATAATAATCTGAGCGATTACACTCAGAAAACTTCTTTGTTATTTTATGTTTGACAGTTACTTAACAGTTTACAAGTGGAAGATAACTGATAGTCAATGCTATAATGTAACCTTGACTAAATTATTGAGTTTGATTTAATCGCTGCCAAATATACCAAATTAAAAGATTAAATGCCGAATAATTCAACCGAACTTTTCAGGATATCTGTTTAAAGTGAAGAATGAACAGAGTTCCGAACAACATAAATTAGGCTAACGTTTCTATGAGATTAGTCATATAAGAGAAATGCGGGTTCAATTTGTGAAAATGATTTTTTTTAATATCTAATTCAATCAGCTATTTGAAGCTCTATAGATGAAGAATAGTAATATTATTTTTTAGTAACTCAAACTAACACTTTTTTTTTGTTTCATTGTTATTATTAGACCATATATAGTATGTTTATTAAAAATTTCGGCAAAGATCATTCAACTCTATATCCAAGGTAGAGTAGAATTTATTTCCTTTGATTTTTATAGCCATATTTTTAAATGACTAAAGTGAACAAACTTTAAATCAATCTTATCACCAAACGGAGTTACTCATCGCCTCTCTATCCGTTTAATTATCAGTTCAGGAGACAAAAGACGAAGGCGAATGACCCAACATTCTATCGATTCTTTTATTATTTTTTCTTATATTTTTCAGTTCTTCTCTTCATTTAATTGCGTCAACAATTTTCTAAGAGGCAACGCAATTGTTTTTCTTTTGATTTTTATAAATAAATGCAAACACGTGTCGGTCGGTTTATTGACTGCGTCGATTGACGATGACGAATTCTGAAACGGCGACATATTCTCTCTTACTAGTTGGCAACAGGTATTTCCCGTTGCAGAGCGCTCTTTCCGACGCAGACACACACACACACACACACACACACACACATTTGATATCAACACATCATGTTAGATTTAGATTTTAAAAATCAGTTCAACTTGCGCAAGAAGAAGTTTTAGTTAAAACACATTGGGGCAATCATTGGAAAATTCGTACTTAACCAACAACAGATTATTTATTGTCATACGCACGAGCTAAATGAAAAACATTTGGTCACGCGTATATAAAAATGCTCTAATTTAGTGTTATAGCTTAAAAAAGGGGTTATTGAGACCGCAAATAAATATATTAAGCTCTAAAAAAAAGCAAATGGATTGTTTATATAGCTAATTTGACTAAGATCTTTTGAAGAGGATATGAAGTGGCAAAAATTCACTCTTATCCAAGTGAAACTAAATAGGAAATTCCTTTATGAAGACCCATTTCGCACAACGAGAAAAACAAATTGTAAAATAATGACTTGATTAACGAGCGATGTTTCGTATAACGAGTGCCGAAAAGAGGGGAAGTCCCGAATTATGCGCATCGACAGTTCTATGGGGAGAATGTTTTTGTTTCGTATAACGACTGTTTCGCTTTACGAGTATGATTCTGGAACGAATTACGCCAGGTTCCACTGTAATTTGCTTATATGCGAATAGGCAGTATAAAATTATTTATTTTTAAATGAAATATCAAGTGATTGTGAGAAGTTTACATAATTCAAGAGTATAAAATTTCTAACTGTGAAAATTAAATTAATTGACGACTGTGTTAATTCATGAAATGCGTTTAAAATAAATATTTAATTTATTTAATCTACTTATTGTTTCTATTTTAATCTGATGAAATAGCAAAAAGTATTTTGTTTATTCTATTTAAAAACATATTTTTCCTATGAGAATGAAAAGATGAAGGAATTTGAAAATGATCACCCTATACAAGAGATTAATTGATAGAATCTGGCTTTTATTAAATCAAAGTTCGTTGCTTTTATGTTATCAGACCGACTGTCTGTCTCTGGACACACACATGCTCTAAGGTTGTTTTACATTACATTAACGGAGGGGATGGCGCGCAGCATCCACGTGACGATGGACCCCCCCTCTCAGCAGTTTCCCAATCAATATTCAAGTGCTTGTTAAAAAAAAAATAAAATGAAATAAATATGCCAAACACATGGCTCACAGTTTTTGTTTTATATCATTTAAAAATTATTAATTTTTCCAATAATTATGATAAGATTGTACCAAAATAAAATTTTATTGATAAATTCATAGAAGACAAATATTTTAAAATTTCATTATTATTACAATAAAATTTGTAGTTAGTTAATTAATCAAATTGACAACGGAACTCTATTGTTATAACAACCAATTTGGTTATCTATCTAACTGTACATGAAACACGCGAATTTAATAATTCCATTTTTTTTTTTAAGCTTTTGTTTCAAGATAATTAAATGTTATTGAAATAAAAATTTATAATTCAAACCAAGCAAAATATATTTATTCATTGTGATTTGTTTAATTATTTTTACTTTCTCTTACCTATATATATAGAGAGAGCGAAAAGATATTGAATTCATGTCAAAAATTCGATGTCGTCAATTTAATGAAGGAATTGAGCTAGAAGGTTGAAATTTTATATTTAAGTTTTATACCCTCCTGGACCGTGAAAATAAGCTTTTAATCAAAATCTGCCAAAGAGTAGAGGTAAAGGTGGTAATATGAGCCCTGTAGGTATTATGAGCCCCCAATATATCTCGTCATAGAGTTCAAACAATCTAATGGGGATTGATGGAAACACTGTGTTCCGTTCTTTTTTAGGCCTCTAGAGAGCTTTGGTTCAGTTGTTGATGATAGATGGTGAATAAATCAGGTGTTTGTGTTTTCTTCTACTAAAAACTTTGAAAGGTACCTATTTAGCCCTTAATTATGATTATTATTCGATTACATTTACTTTAATAGGCTACGCAATCTAATAGAGTAGGTTTTAAGCTTTGATTTAATGTAGGTGATAATTAATTTAGACAGTAACAAAGATAAAATATGCTTTGAGGAAATTCAATATGGCTATGTCGGTAATGTGAGCCTCCTTCTGTGCCTGGTATATGAGCCCCAATTTTTGATGGTCCGTCAATACCGGAGAGTCCGTTTTGGAAATGCCAGTGGGAGTTGATGATCCCGGAGATGAGAATACTCCCTATATGTTTTGTGAAAGACTTTACTCTGCCAATCATCAAGGAGAACTGTGGATATAGTGCCTGATGTGGAAATGTGGGCGCACAACGACTGTGCTGGGTCTGAAAAAGATGTTTATATTTGTGACTTTTGTAGATCATAAAATATTTTCTGTTTTCCAACTTATTTACACTAATATAGTTTTGTAATTAACAAAATACAATTTTCATAAAGGATATTTGTATTACTAACCTCTTTTTAACACACTTTTTCATGTATTTACTCTAGGGGCTCATAATACCACACAGAAAATTTTTTCAACAAAACGAACTTTTTTGATTTTTTGTTATTATTTCACTTTCTGTGTATTTAATCGACTCATACTTTTTAAATATATTCATCAATTGTTAAGTTGAAGTTCAACACAAATAATTTAGCAAAATTATTTAAAAAATTTATTATAACAAAAAAAACTAGGGCCAAAACCACCTTTACCTCTACTAGTACTTTACTGATGTACTTTTTCAGTTTTTTTTTATTTTCTCAAAATTTGCTCTAACGATTTTGATTAAAATTCAAAACTCACTTATTTCTTAGAAGCTCTTTAAAATTCAGGAAACATTTTGAGGTCACCAAAAATACATGTCTTAAGAGACTTGGATTAATTAGAAGAGTCTCTCTATATATTAAAGACCAGGATGCACTTAAAACCCTCTATACCAGTGGTTTCCAAACTTTATGTTACCACGCCTCCCTTAAAAATATTTATTCTTATGACGCCTCCCCCCCCTCCCATTTTATAAAGTAATACAAAAACAAAAATTTTTAATGCTAAAAAATATAAATTTATATAAAAATATTTTTATTTATTTATTCTTATTTATATTAAAACTAGCAATCATTTGGAAAATTGGTCCTGGTGGCCAATATTCGCGCCTCCCCTTAGACTAGTCCGCGCCTCACAGTTTGGAAAACGCTGGTATAAGGGTAATTTATGGCTGGTGGAATTTGTATCAGGAATGAAAGTTAGAAGAAAACGCAACCAGAATTTTTTCTTTAAAAATATATTTTAACAGCTTACGTTTCGACCTTGGTCAAAGCCATCTGGATGACCACTAACAGCTCCGAGGATGGCTTTGACCAAAGCCGAAACGTAAGCTGTTAAAATATATTTTTAAAGAAAAAATTCTGGTTTCGTTTTTTCTAACTTCCATTCCTGAAGAAAAATATTTTTCTCAAATCTTATTTTCACGCCCTAGGGGGGTGCCTAACTTAAATATAAAATTTCAACCTCTCAGCTCAATTCCTTCATGCTTTAAATTGAACCCAAACAGACACACAGACAGAACATGTCTCGAAAACCATTTTTTTTGATTCAGGGGACCTCAAAATGTATATATCCATCAAAGTCTAGACATCGAATTTTTGACATGAATCCAATACTTCTCTATATATATATGGATATTAACTTATACATATAGGTAAGAGAAAGTAAAAATTCAAATCCTAATTGAGATTAGTTCTAAATACAAAAAAATGCGTTAACTCACCCCAGTAAAATTCTAAGTGGACTAATCATATCTTACTTTTCTACCTAATGAAAAAAATCCTTACAAAATTCTGCAAGGGATTCGATAGGTTCCTAAGTTACCCAATGTTTTTATTATCTGTTTAAGAGAGTTTCGAAATTCTCAAAAATTAATTCCGCCCCAGTAATAATAAATTTTAGAATGACATTAAAATGTTTCTACCCCACTATGCTATTTGCTAAATAATGAATATAAATTTTAACTCAAACGGAATGCACTTATTTTTAGTAAAAGTATTAAAAAACATTAATATCTTTGTGCATTTTAGGGGATGGGACATTAACCCCCATGTTTAATGCCTTCATACCTCCCCCCCCCTTTAAGAAAATGCGAGCCTTCACCGCGAAATTACTCTCAAAATAATTTGAATAGATTTATAAATAATTATTTTAATTTTTATTTTATTTTCATATTCAAAAGAATCGTTTTTCTCAGCCAAATTATTTGTTTCTATCATTTTTTTTTTCAACGATAAAATGCATAATAATTACCTTAAATAAGACACTCAAGAGGGTGTGCTGGTTGACGGTGAGGTCAGGGTGGGTTACACTATATTAATTATTCACTTTGATTCACTTTAAACACAAAAAAAGAGCAGCGCCTGCATCTCGGCCACGCGCTCGACTGAACGAGAGATAGACTTGTCTCTCTCTGTTTGTATAGGAATAAAACAGATGAAAATAACAATTCCCTTTTTATTAAAAGTAAAAAAATACCTTTTGCTCTAATCTAACTATATTTAGAAACTGGAAAAGAATGTCAACAAGTGATTTAGAATATTCCAAGGCCCTTCTTAAATAATCAACCCTTCATCCCCCCCCTAATCAAAATAATAACTCTATTTTTTGAATGTTTTCTATTTATTTGGCTTCGATTTAGCTAAAATAAATTTAAAAAACATTTTTTTTTCAATTTTTCAACCCCTAATCCAATCCTAATAAATAAAATAATTAACAAAGCTATCGCCTTCGGCGAGCTTCGCGTCTAGTCAGAAAAAAATTAAAACCCTGAAAAACTTCCCTGGATCCGTCTTTGGGATTTCATACATAGTATAATTTTCTAGAATGTCTTACTTTAGGCCAGTGGTTTATGTTTTAACGCCTCCCTTAAAAATATTTAATCGTATGCCGCCCCCTACCCCACACATTTAATAAAATAATACAAAAACAAAAAATTTTAATACTAAAAAATATAAATTTATATAAAAATATTTTTTTAATTTATTCATATTTATTATTTTAATTAGAAACTCAGTCCCAGAATCTTCTAAATATTTTTTATTTTATTTACAAAACTAGCAATCATTTGGAAAATTGATCTTGGTGGCCAATATTCGCGCCTCCCCTTAGACTAGTCCGCGCCTCCCTAGGGAGGCGCGCCTCACAGTTTGGAAAACGCTGCTCTATACGTCCCTGGTGAGGAGTGTTATTGAGTATGGTTGTCTCATTTGGAGTGGTCACTCCGAGGCATTTAGTGACTCAATTGAGAAAATTCAGAAGAGGTTCCTCAGGTTCTTATTCTCCAGGGCATTTGGGTTCTACTCATATGATGTCAGGTATGACCATCTTTTGACTCTATACCAACTTGAGTCACTCGCGGAGAGAAGGAGGAAAAATTCCCTCCTCTATCTCCACGGGATTCTGAATGGTCATATTGATGACATCAATATGTTGGGGGAGATAGGGTTAGTTGTGCCTGCATATTCGCGGAGGTATGGTCCTCTTTTCAGTGTGAATTTTTCCAGAACAAATTTGGGAGTCCGTTCGCCGATCTCAACAATTCTGAGACTCGGCAACGAGGTCGCTAATGAGGTCGGTGTGGACTTCTTTGAAAAAAATAGAAATGTTTTCGTTAGGGCCATTGCTCAAGGATGAGAGGCGCAGGATCCCTGCATCTCCTTCCATTCCTCTCCTATTCTCGCTCTTTGTAAATGGAACATTAAATCTGTTAAGAGAATTTGTACATATAAATAAAAAAAAAAAAATGATATTCTCGTTTTGCCATTGAAATCTTCTAAGACCACTTTACTCTTGAACTTCATAGGAAAGATAGCAGAAATGATTGACATGGTAACAGATTATAAATATTTTTCTGTATATAAATTTTACATCTTGAATTCAAATGTAAAGTACATGACGACACAAAAAACCTGGTGAGGCAATCATAGAACAAAACATTCGATTACCGAAGGTAAGAGAAAGTTGTGTACTGTGCGACCAGTCATACCAGATTTTTACTTCTTTTCAGATTAAGATCACAAGTTAAAGTTTCTTAAGCTGAATTGTATCTGAGGAAAGCCAAAGAATGAGTGGCCGAAACGTTGTAATTTATACAAACAAACCACAGTTAGCTTGACAAAGTCTTTTATTAATGTTAACAACTGTAAAAGCCTAGATATCAAAATTTTATTGTGATTGTTTGGACCTAGCCACCGAGGACTGGTGCTAAGCATGCCTGCCTCTAAGCGGAGCGTTAATAAATTTATTTATTTATAAGTTATAACTGAAATTAAATTTCAAATTTTCAAATTTGCATTCCATATGGAGTATCATTTATTATGGACAAAAATTATGGTAATTAAATTTTTTTTTAGTTTATGATGCACTAAAAACCTCTTATAACAAGTTTTGTTTCACTAGCGGATCAAGAAATTAGTTTAAAATAAATGTAAATTTTAGTGGAATAATTAAACAATACATTTATTTATATTATGATAAATATAACGGTCATCTTTTAAATAGGAGTATCTAGGCATTCAATTATATAGTCAATAGTTTGCAGATGTTTAATAATTTCATCTATTCATCAGTAATTTAAAATTCTCTCCTAAAATTATAAAATATTTTTACTCGTATCCTCCACAATAAAAATAATAAAATATTTATTTCTAACGGGAATATTTTTTGCAACAACGAGGTTAAAATTGCAACATGCAAGAGAAAATTTCAACCTGATCAACAAGATTTTTTATCCTAATTTTGTATTTCTGTATCGGAGGTGATATTTAAAATAAATACTAATTTTACTAGCAAATCTTTTAGATCTTTAACTTCAAATTAAAAAATAGTTATCAGTGGAGAATCCAGTAGTAAGCTTATTTGAAAGATTTTTCATCTGATATTTTCAAGCAAACAAATTTCAAACACGCCAGTGTTTTAAATTCTTAATCATCAAAAATTAGTTTAGAGAATTTATCGTTCTAGTGAAATTATTAAAATAAATAAATCATGTGTGGGAAAAAGAGAGGAGGGAAAATTATTACAAGGAAATTATCAAAATTCATACTATTCTAGTTAAGTATTTTGCTAGATTTTTTTCCCATAACTCTTTCTCTATACTTCTAATTCCTAAAACGACCGAACTTATGACTGAATAATAACCCCCCCCCCCACCTATCCTTCTCTTTTTTCCACACATTTTTTTTTATTTTCCCCTTTTTTTTCACTCTGCAATTTTTTTTTGGGGAAGTTAAGATGAACATTTTTCCAATTTTTAAACTGCACAGTTGAAAATATTCATAAACTTGTATATGAAGTCTGTTACACAAACTGTTTATGAATTTTACATTAGGGTATATGAAAAGTTCTTATACTAAAAAATGAACTTTCATAAACCAATTTATTAAAAGTTTCATAAACGGGTTTATGAAAAATTTCATGCATTAGTTTAAAAAAAAAACGCCCCGCGGGAGGTTTGAACTCGAGATCTTGGTTTCTTCCCTTCATACGCCTATGCCATCTCGACTACTTTTGTTTGTTAAGAATATCATTTAAGCTACTTAAATTTGATTAATATTTTTTTAATTTTTTTACTTAATAAACTAGTATATGTATTTGATTTCACAAACTGGGTATATTTAAATTCAAGCACGAAAGTATATGAAAAACGATGGAAAATTCATTTTTTTTTTTAGTGTAGTTTATATAAATCAAGAAAATTTTCAAAATGGAAAAATAGATTGATTTTTGTCCCTTCTGTTAATTAACTGATTCATTTAGATATGATCTCTGTTTATTTTCCTCACTGACGCCAGGAAATTGAATACTTTTTGTTGTCAGCTACCAAGTTTAATCCCCTTTCCCCTTCAAAAAAAGCAATTTTATTATGTTCCTATTAATAATAATAATAATATGAGGTGTGAAAGTCAAAGCATCGTCATTATGGTGTTGTTGTTGTTTATTCTAAACAGCAAACAAAAGGCGTTCGTTTTCGCTTTTGGTTTCAAATTAGCGAATTCTATCCATCACTCTTTTACTATTACAATTAAGTCTCAACGTCTTTTGTTCTATTTTTTTTTTCTGAATGGAAACTTTCTAATATATAATGAAATCAGTTTATAAAAGACACGAAGAAAATTTGTATTAAGCGGTCTTTTAAAATTAATTTATCTTCTTTTTTTTTTATAGAAAAATATTGTAAAGTAAAATTTTGGCTTCAACAATTTTTAAGAGAAATTTTCTAAATTATTTAGCAGAGACAAGACCAGAGGGTGTGAGTACTAAGGGGTCGTTCAAATATTAAGTAATGCCTTTTTTGACGATTTTCTAGTTAGTCACATACAAACAAACCCCCCTACAAATATTATGCCACAACATAGAACTACCCTAATTGATTTTTTGAAAAAAGATATAACTTAATAAAAAAATAATATCAATGCTGTTTAAAGAAAAAAAAAAGGGAATTGTGGTTTGAAAGGCAAATAGAAAAACACAGAGAAAGGAAATGGATGAGAAATTTCGAAATGTCTTTTTTGTAAGTAGCAGCAATGCAAAACACGTGTTGATGTTGTCTCTTACAGCCCTTTTGGCTACTGACGAGTCCTTTGTTTGTTGTAAAGGTTAAAGATTCAAATGGAATGAGAGAAAGAGAAAGGAACAAAGAGATAAATACAGATTCTCTATTTAAACAAGACCGAATAAAATGCTAAAACCCACAGAAAATTTTTTTTATAAAAATTGACGGTATAATAAATTAAATTTCTAGGATAGGAAGAAAACGGGGTCTAATCCAATAAATACCTAAATTTTTTTTGGTGTTATTCATTTAAATTGGGAAGAATTTTAGCTATGCTTCTAGGATATTATGAGAAAACAAAATCATAAAGAAACAAAAAATAAGTTAATAAAGTCAAAAAAAACCGAATCAACTATTTATAATATGCAAATTATATTTGCAAAAATAATTATAGATTACGTTTTTTATGGATCCGAAACCAGGATCGTCTATTCAGAACAGAATCATCGATTCTACTAAAGAAAATCAAAATGCCTGAAGGCAAAATGCAACTATCCAGACAAGAATGAAGGGAAAAAGAAGTAGAGCTCTGAAATTGCGCTAATAGAAGTTCGAAAATTACAATTTTTATTCAAATTGAATTAAGCAATAGAATAAGAGGAATAAGAGAAAATCTAAGTGTATTTGCATGTTTATTTATAAATGATCAAGGCCTATAGATATATAAAAGAAAATATTTCTTTTATAATTAAGGAAAAAAAGCATGTTTTTTTTTTTTGGTTATTAAAAAAGAGGAGGCCAAGAATTTATTTGAAATGACATCAGAATGGTTTGGAACCAAATCGAAACATTTACTTTTCTAGCATTTCTGGAGCCTATGTAAATATTATTAATTTATTAAGCGGTGATAATCTACCACCCAAGACAAAAAACCACTCCACAAGATTAAAAATAAAATTGAATAAAATTTATTACTTCAAAACTTTTCATTAGTAGTATAATTTATTATTTTTATAAAAAAAAGTTTCTAAATTTTCTAACCTGATAAGAATAATAGTCTCGTAATATTTGTTTAATTAATTTTAATATATAGTAGAACCTCGCTTAGCGAGTCCCTCTAATAACGAGTAATTCGAATAACGAGCAAAACAAATTGTAAAAGAATAATGAGAGACGTTTCGCATAACGAGGAGAGGCGAAGTCCCGGATTGTGCGCTACATCAGTCTGTGTAATAATGGGGGAGGGGGCATGCTTCGCATAACGAGTGTTTTGCTTTACGAGTATGATCCTTAAACGAATTAAGCGAGGTTTCCACTTTAAACTTAATAATACTAATGCTTAAGTTTTGAAAAGAAAAAAAAATCTCCGTTATGCAAAATATTTTTGATTGGTAAAAAGACTAGAATTTATTTATGATTCAATAAAAATTTTGAAAATAACGTTCACATGGAATAATACAATCAATTTGGCGTCCTCCAAATTGTACAAATCGTTTTTTTAATTTTACTTTCGCAGAAGTAAGTAAGGTCACGTGACCGGTGCAATATCCTTGAATTACCAAATTGTTTTTGGCTTTTATTTAAGGATAAATATTATTATTAATCGGATGGGAAAAATTAGATCTAATGTCAGGTCAACGGCTCTATTTTTTTTTTAAAAAGAATGTGGACTCATCTTGTTTTTGAATCTTTTGAGATGTAAATAAGTTGGAAAAATATGTTTTATTTTCTCATTAAGGTATTTATATTTCTAAGAATAGATGAAAAAAATAAAATTTCAAATTAATTACTAATTTGTTTTTGTTTATAGTGATATACAAAAGTTCTATAGTTATTGAGTTTGTGAAATATACCATAATTCAAGTATATTTTGTGCGAGGGAAAAAAATAGTTAATTTTTGTCAAATTCCGGCTTAAGATGAAAATGATTCAATTAATAATGTGAAAGTTAACTTTGTGTTCATTTTTCAGCACAATCAGAACGGAACGAACAACAAGAGGATTACTTCTCTCTCCCTGTTGGTTAAATAAAATCCAACCCCATACCGGAATCGATAAGGGAGGACGTCGAGGGGATGCAACGTCGGAATTGGGAACAACGGTTTGTACTTAAAACAGTCCAAAAACCCCCCTGGCACGTCATAATTATTATTTCTTTATCACCGGGTGTTTTCTATATTTTCTAGTTTAATTATGTGTTTCTATTCAATAAGGGAGTAAGTACATTTACAAAATATAGTGAGGTGTTTAAAAAAAACTCCAAAGTTCCTTTCTGAGTCGCTTATTGATTGAACTAATTTTTTAAAAATATATTGTGATATTTTATAATTAAAACAATTTTTAAAAATACATAACCATCATAAACAAAAAAATTTTAAATTTCTTTTTTTAAAAAGAGGTATGAATGGTAAGGACATAAATAAACCTTGATAAAATTGGTATTACTTCTTTTCTTATGTAATTGAAAATATCAATTTTATCAAGCATGGGCGTAGCCAGCGGGGGGCAGGAAGACCAATGCCCCCCTGTCTTGTCCTGAAAATTTTTGATCTATTAAAAACAAATATATATTTTTCATATTGTGAATTTTTTTTTTAATAAGGAAATTAATATTAATAATAATAAATATATAATAATCTATGTATTTATTAATTGCATACCCCCTCCTCTCGTCCTAACGAGTGGTTGGCCCGTCTCCCTAACAAGATGTCTGACTACGCCCATGTTATCAAGGTTTATTTGTGTCCTTACCATTTTAAAAAACGAATTTAAATAATCGGGACTGCGCCATTGTTAAAAAAAATATAAAGAAAAAAGTTTTATTGCCATAGGGCCCTCCTCCCTTTTTAAAAATATCTCCTAGTGTTTTAATTAATTTTTTGGTCTTTTCATTTTAAAAAAATTGTGCTTTTGTTTTCAATTTTATCAAAGAAAATCTACCGAAAACTGCTTAATGTCAAACTGAAAAATCCGTAAAAAATCAATTCCCCCCCCCCTCTCCATCAAGAGACAAATCCTTAATACATTTAAATCTATATAGGTAAAAAATAAGTAAAAATACAAAAATCCAATTGTATAACAGCCACAATTCGTTATAAAAAGTAAAAATATTGTTTCAAACTTACCACCAGTACCGAGGACTTTGAGAAGATCAAAATTGGACATATCCACTCTACCAGGTCCTCGAATATTCACTGTAAAGAAAAGAAAAAAAATGTTAATAAATCAAATTCAAAAAATAGCAAATTCATAAGTATCTTAATGACTGAATATATAGATTAAAATCTATAATTCCAATTTATAGCAAGTGGAAGGTGAGTGTTTTCCTTAAAGGTCGTATCCGCTTAACGAGCTCTTGATTACTCACAATAAAGGCTATTTTGCTTGAAAAGTATTTTGCTAAACGAATTAATAAATTAGAGAGCATTATCCTATTGTATAGAGTTACAAATTATTTTTAAAAAAATTATATATTAAATTTCCTAATAAACAAAAATATTAAAGGTAATTTCGGATAGAGCTAGTGACATCGACCGACCCAAGCAGACAAACGAGTATTTCCGTTTCCGGAATGTAAATTTCGATAGGGGATGTCTTAAGGTACATCCGGTCTTTATAAAAAAAAGGCTTTTTAAAAATTAAATCCAATAAAAATAAATCAAATAAAGAGAGTGCGATATATACAAATGTGTAGATGGCCCAAGCCTAAACGTATATAAAAATAGTTAAGACAAACAACAACCTCAAGGCCTTCTCTCTCCAACGGTGATGTAACAACAAAACATTTAATCTACTAATAATCAGAAATGACACTATTAATTACCTTAATAAATACAATAATTCAATTATTAATAAAGCATCCACGTTTTGTTCTAAAGGTGCTACTACACTGTTAAAAATTTCCATAAATATGAAGTCTGTTACATAAACTGTTTATGAATTTTACATTCGGGTATATGAAAAAGTTAAAATACTAAAAAAATAATAAACTTTCATAAATCAATTTATTGAAAGTTTCATAAACAGGTTTATGAAAAATTTCATACACTATTTAAAAAATAACAGCCACTTGAGAGATTTGAACTCGAGTTCTTGGTTTCTTGGGCACGAGTCTTCTGGGGGCCCCCGGCACCCCCCTAGTTACGCCCATGACGCTATATGTATTTAATTTCACAAACTGGGTATATTAAAATTTAAGCACGACAGTATATGAAAAACGATTGAAAATTTATATTTTTTTATTTTGAAGGTTCGCTTCCCGTCCCAAGTGACAAAAATTCACTTGAATTGGTTATCAAACAATTGACGTCATTAAATATTAAAAATATCTAATATAAACAAATAGTGTTATTTCATTTGAAAAAAAAAAAATTATACTGATCTAATCAAATTCATTCAGATATCAATGAGAGATTTAAATTTTCCCAACTCATTAATCGTCCATTTCAAATAGTTTAAACTGTCATCCGATGAATGACAATCACGTGACTCGTTAGATTATATTAATATTAATAAGAAAAAAAAAAGACAATATGAAAGAAACATTTTCTTGCCTTTCAAGGATGAATTGAACAAATTCACATAGAAACAAGGAAAAAAAATATCGATCAATTAATAAATTAATTAAAGATAAAATGCAACTATCTGAGTTACTATCTAAAATTTTAGTATTATCTAAATTTAAAATCTATGAAATTTTTTTTCCTATTGATATTTATAGAAATTTATTATTAGATATGCTAAAAATATTTTTTGTATAAATATACACACACCTATGAGAAAATAAATAATATTTGACGAATTTTTGACAAATTTTATATATATTTCCGCTTGAAAAAAATATAATGAACAAAAAAAAAAAATAAAGTTTATTTATGGAATTAATTAAAATAAAATTTATCAAAACGGAAATGTTTGCGTAACGTAACCGGGGGTCGTTTCTTAACATTTATATTACTAGTATAAAATTTATTTTTTTAGAAAAAAAAAAATATTTTGATGCAAATCACAGAATGGAATTGGTTGGCTATTTTGAGATCTATGGCCCAACTACTTTATTACACGACACAATTATTCTAGAGCCGCCGAGAGGTCAGGCCCCAGATTTAATACATTCACTCCCACAAAACAAAAAAATTAAATCCTAATTAAATAAATAAAATTTTTTTTTGGCTATTTTTGAAAAGATTCAAAAAAATTTTTTGAGACGGGCAGATCCCGTAAGATTTTATATTTGAGAGACGATAATACAATTTAAAAAAAAATAATTTTAGGTTGGCCAGAGATTGATTATTTAAATACAAATTTAGATATTAATAAATAATAATTCTATTTATACATTATATATTTATTTTAGTATTCTTTAAATACTCTCTAGTTTTTTAAAATAAATAAAGATAGGAATAAAAATAGAATGAGAGATAAAAAAATAAATAAATAAATAAAGTGTAACATAATTCTCTCTTTCTCGTTTTATCTATAAATTTTATCATAAATTAAAATTGAAATTTTTTCATTCAAATGGATCTTTATTATTTCGACTGGCCTCGGCGATAAGACTTGACACGTGCAAAAATTAGCAGAGCAAATAGCCTCGCACGTGAGGTAATAAGCAAGGACGAGCAATTTAACTAATATATATTCATTATATAAGTATTATTTTTTCCCATATGATTTATTTCTTCAATTTTTTAAATTTTTGTAATATTAATATTAAATTAGATTAAAATTTATATCAAAATATCAATCTCCTTTCCATATTTGTAAATATTCACTGTTATGATTTATTATTGACAATGTTTTCCAAACTGGGAAGCGCAGACTAGGTCTGACTCAGGGTTTTTTTTCTTGCCCCCCCCCTCCAAAAAAAAAATTTTTTTTGACGAAACAAATAACGACCTTAATCAGGACGATTAATTGTTAAAGTCCATCTTGTATTTTAATAATTAATCGTCCTGATGAAGGTCGTGATTTGAGGTCGAAACGTCGACGATTAATAATAATAATAATAAAATAAGTCTTATTTAATTTTCTTGGCTGCTACGTCTCTTATATCCAATTTATTTACAAAACAAGTTTTTTTTTTTTTTTTTTAATAAAAATTAAGTTGTTTATTTCATAGATAAAAATTGCAAAAGAAAATATAAGTAAATAATATAATAATAAGTAAAATAATATAAAATAAATATTTTGTATTTTTACAAATTTTTCGCGCTACCTGGCAAAATTTTTCTACAACCCGAGTCGCGACCCACACTTTGGGAATCGCTGTAATAATTTGTATTTTTTTTGCAATAAAAATTTGTTTGTATTATTTTATAAAATGTAGGGGAGAAGACGTTATACGATTAAATATTTTTAAGGGAGGCGTGGTAACATAAAGTTTGGAAACCACTGGCCTAAGACAATAGAATTTATAAGAGTTATTTAACAGTTATATAAAAAATAAATATTGTAAATAAAATTTTTTTGAAAATATTGGTGTTACGACCAAAAAGAAAAAAAATCCATGTTTTTCTATTATATAAGCGTGAAGAATCGATGCTTCCACCTCCACTTGTGTTATATAATATCCTTTACATGATATAAAGACATATATAAGAGAACAAAGAATATCAATAAATATTCAAAAAAAATTAAATGATATACATAGGAACTTATTAAGAGCAAAATAGCTCTTTAATTAGTATCTAATATTTTCCGCGTTCCTTTATTCATTTCTTTCCCGTCTGGAATTTATAAAAATATATTCATATAAAACAATATAAAATGTTTTATTAGTTAATTCACTTGATTAAAATTCCATCATATTAAACAAATTCATATCGCGATAATATATTGACAAATAGGTAAGAAATTTGGCTTGCAACCAAATATTTGATTATTTAATATACTGTAATAAGATAGATCTCCACGGACGACTGCGTTACATTAAATAATCTATTTTATTTGTGTATTTTTGCACCCCTTGATTGAAATATCTACTTGAATATTAAATCAATAATTGCATTTTCCATGGGTTATTGAGGAATTTTTTTTTAGACATAATTAACCTTGTTTTGTATGCAAATAAATCCAAAACATTTATATTAGTACCTAAACGTGAAATATTTAGCATTTAAAAAGATAAAAGTTTAATCGATTGTTTTACAATGTACAATATCACTTGTAAGGAATTGTAAAGTAGTATTTAAAAAAAAAGTAATTGTGTAATTTATATTGTTTTTTTTTTTTTATATAATAAACTTGTAGTTGAGTATTGTTAAATTCAATTAAAAAAAGTAGGAAGGATAAAAAAATTATTTTTTTAGTATATAAGTACTAATTGTAATTATTATAGGCAGAGTCAATAGTGACAAAAGAAATTGAATATTAGTCTTTGTTTTTTTGGCTGTGTTAATAAGGAAAAAGGAAAAAAATAATTATCTATACCTTATTCGTTATTACTGTTTATTCTTCCTTCTTCCTTTAATTAAATAAAATAACGAAAAATGGAGAATTTAATCAAGAATAATATTTTAATTCTTTCTAAAAAATTTTCTGCACTGCTCTATAATAATGCCTGTGTGTTTGTTTGGACCTAACCACCGAAGACTTGAGCATTTAGAGATTCGAAGCGGATCGTTAAAGAATTTTTAGGCTTCTATTTAAAAAATATATTTAATTTTTTAAGTCAAGAATAACAAAAAAAAATTGCAAAAAAATGTCTGCGCTGCTATTTCTTTACTACAATAATGCCTGTGTTTGTTTGGACCTAACCACCGAAGACTTGAGCATTTAGAGACTCGAAGCGGATCGTTAAAGAATTTTTAGGCTTCTATTTAAAAAATATTTAGTTTTTTTTTTTAAGTCAAAAATAAAGAAAAAAAATTGCAAAAAAATTGTCTGCGCTGCTATTTCTTTACTACAATAATGCCTATGTGTTTGTTTGGACCTAACCACCGAAGACTTGGACCTTTAAAGGCTCGAAGCGAGTTATTAATAAATTGATTTTTTTAGATATCTAAAAATTTTAGTGTTTTTTTTTTAAAGTCAACGAAAAAAAAAATTGCGAAAATAAATAGAAGTATTTGGTCAAAGATTGATTATAATTATTTCGAAAAAAAAAAAAATATATATTTTTTTCAATTTCAAAAAATGTGTTCATTAAAAAAAGTTTTCCAAAAATATGAAAAAAAAAAAATCATTTGTGTTTGAAGGTAATAAATTTTTACCGATCTGATTGATTAAATAGCAAAGCACATATGTTGGTGTTGGAGTATTTTGAATTGGAATTCGGTCAACGGAGGTCGCAGGGCTTCCCTTCCTTGGATCGTGTGCACCAGCACGTGTCCAGATACGCGTGCTTTGCTCTCTTTCTCTCTCTCAATTTTCTCCTATTCTCTTTCCCACTCACTCTCTTTCATTCTGCGCGCGCGCTGACCATCGACACGTGCATCAACATAACAACCCTTCACTCCCACAACAAAACAACTTAAGTTCACACACACACATATACACGGGTCGGCATTTTTTTGCCTTATTAAAATGGAAAAATTTTTGCACCTCTCAAAAACTAAAATAACATCTGTTGAAAAATAACTGAATTCTATTATTTAAGTTTATAAAAAGAAAACCGTAAGGTTTAGTTAGTTATAGCCTGACCAGGCGTTTTGGAAAGGAAAAGATTTTTCATCGCCAAAATAACCGTAGCCTAAACTAATAATGAACTAAATAAATAATACAAGGTTATTTAGAAGTTCAATGTTAAAAAAGTTGAAGAATTATTGCATAAATATTGGTTAATGAAGTCATTATGAAAAACATATAACCAAGTATTTATTAATTTAAATATGCGAAAAAGATAGGTACCACCGGATTTGTCGATTTGTACTCAACATGCCCTACTTTGGACAACAGTACCGCACTCGTTTATTTAAATTTGATAGATCGTTAAATAGTGGTGTCCTACCTTTTTCGATTATTTAAATTAATAAATACTTTAAAAAAAATTTTTTTAAAGCATATAACCAAATGAACCTGAGAAGAAGATAAAAGAATTTATATGAACTTTCATAACAATTTGATAAAGCTTGACAAGTTTTATTATCTAATGATATTATCATATAATATTAACATTTCTAAATAAATACTAGCAACAAACAAAAGTCAAATTGGTATATATTATGAAAATAGATAAATAGTCTTATCGTGGTTTTAAAAAAATTATACATGAAATAGATAAAGAAGAAAAATTCAGAAAATCCTCGACCAAAATTAAAGAAAATTTTGTTGAATATTGAGATAACAACTATATAGGAAAGTATCTGTACTTAAGAAGGTTAGTTCCCTTGCATTCCCTGCTACGCATGGGTGCATCATTGCAGCTGCTGCACCACCTGGCACGTGTCTCCCACCCACGGCCCTAAGAAAACCACGTGCAGGACAGGTGGTAGGCCCCTTTTCCTCGCCAGACCAGGAGGTCACTAACCAGAGCGGGTCCAGAGAAGCGATACCAGACTAAAAATAAGACTACAACACTTCAATCTTATCAAAAGTTTTTCCTTCCACTCGAGTCTCAACCCCTCTATCTCTTTTTCAAACAATGATAACCTAAATTAAAACGTTAATTAACATTTTAAATTTAATTATTTAAAATAGAAGTAATTTTTTTAAAAGGCCACTCCCAAATCTAAATCAAAGAATTTAATTTTAACATCGACCTTGAATTTTGCACTTCTTGGGTTATATACTCTCTCACTCTGACTTCCTATGCAAACTAAATTCAGACTATAATCAATGTAAATTATGATTCAATGACATAACAAACTTTTGAACAAAATTTTAACTAATATGAAAGGATGTATCGTAACCAAATTAATAAACTGGAACAATCTAAAAATTTTAAGTTAGATGAAACAGACAAACAAGTTGTGTGGGAGATGTATTTTTGTAGAATGAGTGTGGGAGGCGAAGAAAGAATAATAAGATGAGGGTGGAGACATAAAGAGAGCAGAGCCGAGAGTAAAGGGCAGATGTGCAGACGTCTCGGGGGAGGCAACATCGGTCGTCACACGACCCTTGCTGAGAATTAAAGCTGCGGGTTACATTCAACATCGTACCTGCCCCCTCTGCTATTTCTGCTTTGAAATTTAAAAAAAATCAATCGGAATAGCATGCCTTGTAAATATTTCCTAAGGCAAAGCTTTCAAATTTTAGCTTGAAATATTATTAAAAAAAAAAATTATATTAAGATTCCCTGAATTAAATATTTGGGGTAGGCGATCGCCAAGAAAACGAATACCCTATTACATTCACTTTTAAGAATATAAACAACATTAAAACTTTCTAGAAAACAAGTTCAGTGTATAATACAAGAAAATTCTCAAACGTTTAAAAACTCTGCTCTTCGCCCCATATATAATAATTATATATTATATATGTATGAATTAATTGCAACAAACAGGCCTTTATATACTGTATATAAGTACAATTTCAAAATAAAATATTAATTAAATATGCGTATATTGAAAGTATAAAATAATTTCAACTCACACAAACGATTTATTAATAGAAGTAATAAACTGAAAATAATGAAATGCCAGGACAAAAACAAATGATATTTTAACATTACTGCTAATGGACGAATATTTAATATTTATTTGGTTTATTAACGACATTAATGGGTCAAAGAAAATGCAAACTATTTTATGTTTCATAACATAATAATTTCTCATGTTAATTAGAAAATGAAGTTAGGTAAATTCATGTAAAAAGAGAAGCTCCTATTTGAAGAAATGACAGGGTATACATATTATAGCCATAAAAGAAAAATAAACTGGAACGAAAAACGTCGATAAGTTTATTTTCAATGTGAAAGTGTCAGGAATAAAAAGGAAATAGAATCAGTTTTTCTAATATAGCACATTGAGGTTCATTAATGACTTCAATAAAATCGATTTTTAAAAGAGCATTCATAGCTTGTTTTATAATTGAAGACTTAAAGAAAAATGAATAAATATTAATTTATAATTTGAGTGAAATAATAATTTTTTAATAAGTGAGGTTATGGCTAATGTGCATAAAGGAATTTCATTATTCAAATATTGTCTTAAAATATTAATTATTAATTATATATATACTTGAATAATAAAAGAATGAAATAATAATATGAACTCACATGTTAAGGCTTTTGAATGTTCTTGAAAATAATGATAGAAAACGAAGTGACACAAACAGATTTTAACATTTCACAGTTGACCAAAGAAACTTGCAAAGAGTATAAATAAACAAGAGAAACACTTTTTGAATTTTAATTGACGACGATGATGGTTAATATTATTTTAATAAATGTATAAATGTAATTATTATTCGATTTAAAATTAAAATGTGTAAAAATTTTGAATTAAATTTTGTAAATTTAAATTAAATTTTTATTTTTTTATTTATATTTTTTTTTTTCTAATAATCAACTTTCAAAGAGTAAATAAAGGGAATCTCTTTTTTAGGGTGATGAACTTATTCTATTGGGGAAGTAAATAGCCTTTGTCCAATATATATATTATTCTGAATATATTAATTATTTTTTAATAAAAAGCTTTCTAAAAAGAAATGTCTGTCAAGTTAAATCAACTCACTTTCCTTTTACTAAACAAATTTTTTATATAGTCACTCTTTAAAAACTATCAATCAATTATCTTTACAAATTCTCACTCAATATAGAAAGAAACAAATGATGAATAACAAATTTGACAAAATTAAATTACAATTCCGAAACATTATAAGCTTGCGAAATTTCAATTCTAATAATAATTTATACAAGTAAATTAAAATAATTACGAGGTTGTAATTATGAAATTATTATTTAATTAAATATATTAGAATATGTGATGATATCAACCAATTGAATAAGACTGAAATGAGCAACTTCAGACATTAAATAAACAATAGAAATAAATTTATTGACTCTAATTATTGTATATTAAGACACGGTCGATTTTTAGTCGAGCGATAGTTTAGTCGATGGATATAAAATGCATTAAGTTTGTAAGTGCGCACACGATAACTGCAGATCAACTCGATTTTTTAATGCATTTATGGCCATCGACTAAACTGTTCAGTTAACGTTTCTAGATTTAGTTAAGTATTAAAAATTAAATCGTCTCCAAGTAATAAAGGCTTCGAATTTGGTTTCTATTCTTATCTCCGTAGGCATTTCAGGAATGTCGTACGAGGTTGTTCCGGAAAAAAAAGAATAAAAGGATCTTCCGACAAGTTTTAGAGCAAGGTTCTGCTTTTTTTTTTTTTAATTTACTAGCTCATCAAATTTCAAGTAGAAACAAAACAATATTTCAATTAAATAAAAAAAAAAAAATAGTTCAAATAAAGTGCTGAATTTGATAATGAAACGGGGCGTTAGTCACTAGAGAAGGGGTTAGCAACCTCTGACCTGCGGGTCACTGAGAGAGAAGAGTTCTAATGACACGTCAAACATTGCAGGGAAAAAAACAAAATTGTTTTCCATCAAAAACAAGGACACATCAAAATCAGAATGAACTATTCTAAAATTAAAATTTTTTCCTATTATGTTGACAGAGTATTTTAACACTAATTTTAAGCAATTGCGTTCTTTCACACCTTTTTGTTTGTTTATAAACACTTAATACTTAAAAAACCAACTTTATAACCTTCCTTTTACAGTATGAATAGAAATAAATAATATCAATGTGTGGTTTTTAATATTTATTTATTTTTTGTGTTATCGTACAAAAAATTAATGTCAATAATCTCAATATTTATTCCAATTCGCGGATTCCGTTATTGTAGTTTTTTCAACTATAACTAATTATAGGGTATTTATTTTTGGTTTTTACGAAAGGAAATAAATATACAGTAGAAAAGTTCGTTACTGTAAGAAAATGGTTTTCATTCGCGGTGAGTTCTCGATATATCAAATAACTTCTCTTTCTGTACCCTACTTAAGAAAATTCGGGGATGACTTCCCCAAGACTTTCGTATACTCTAATTATGTCGGTGTATGTGTGTGTCTGTGAACACGATTGCTTAAAAACGCAAGCAGCCTGATCAATGAAATTTGCTATATACTTCTTATCCTAAAATTGTAGATCTGAATTAACTTTTGGAGCAAATACTTCAACCAGAAGTAGTAATTAAGGCCTACCTAATAAGTTTTGTTTTTTTTTAGAAATTTTCAATTTTTTCGTCATTTTTTTTTTAAACACTCACTTTTTTCCCATTCACACTCACACTCACACACACGGCAACTTAGGCTATATAAGACTTTTTACGATACCTATTCAGTATTTTAGTAATTTCCTATTGGGAGTTCAGGCATTCTTATTTAAGCCATTTGGTATCCAAATTGCTTAAATAAAATCATCGGACTGCCTGGGATCCGAACCCACGACTCTTGGTATACAAGGCAGACGCGCTACCAACTACACTAGCCCAAGGGCAATTTTTCGTCATATTATTCTATTTTAAGAGTTTTTTTTTTTTTAACTCAATAGTTTTTGAAATAAACAACGAAGAAAAACACTTTTCGCTAATTTTGACAAAAAAAATCCTACAAGTGTCAAAAAAAAAAATGTAAATATAAACAAAGGAATTTGAATTGCGTTTTTAAGCAATCGTGTTCAGACACACACAGAGACTCATTATTTCAAAAATGATTTTTTTTTTTGTACTAAGGAAGGTCTAACTAAAATTTGGAAAATCATCAAAATCTTGATCTCGAATTTTTTTGCAATTACAATACAAATGCTACTTAAAAACGTGCATTTCTATCAAAATCCCGAAATTGAATTTATGACATAAATGCAATATTATCTCTCTGTGTTAACATATGAGCCGTTTGGGCATATATTTAATAGATTATTGAATTCTCAAAGAATTTTCTTTTGACTTTTTTTTTCATTTTCACCGTAAAGTCATGCAACCCAAAAAATTATTTTGATTTATAAAAATTATCTTTGAAACGTTTAAGATATTTTTAATTTCTCATTAATTTATTTTACTTGTAATTTATAATTTTGCATCTTAAGGGAGTATATATAGAATATATTTTAAGTGAGTTTTTTTTACCACTAACCCTTATAAATAAAAAGTGATTTTTTGGGTTCACGATTATTTGCCCCTGGATTAATTAAAAGTGATTCTTATCAGTAGAGTTTATTTGAAATGATAACATTTGACTCTTGAAATCGACTCCGTTATCACCGACAAGAGCATTTCAGCAATTTCAAGGTTTTTCGGTCAAATCAATTATAAAGCTATTATCTTTTTAAATTCTATTTATTTCTTTTAAAATTATATTAAAGAATTTTCTTTATTTTTCTAATTTAAAGGAAATTCTTTCTAATTTGTTTCAAATTCTATAGAAATCTTGTCTGTTTTTTTTTTTTTTTTTTTTTTTGATAATATAATGAAAGAGATAATCACGAGATTTTTATCAATACACGTATATTAATTTAAAGAAAAAAAAAAATCGAAGTATAAAATATTTTTGATTTTTTTTTACATTTTTAGATACAAGGGTTCTTATCCAAGATAATGTCTTGATTAAGTTTCCTTGATTTGAGCTCAATTCAAGTGGCAATTATAACTTTTATATTTTAATTTTTTATTCATTTTAATTTTAATACATTCTCGCAATCTCTTTATACCGGATTTTTTTCTCATAAATAAATACATTATAATAATAAAATCTAGAGAAAGTTTTTCGTTCTAAAATGTTTTTTTTTTTTTTTTTTTTTTTAATTTAAATTTATAATAAAATCTAGAATAGATTTCCATTCCATATTTAATTAAATAAAAATTTTTTCTAAGGTTTTCTAAATTTAGGCCGAATCCTAAAGATCAATTTTCAAAAAAATTATAATTGTTGGTGTGACTTGTCACATCAGATTTTTTGTATTTATATTTTGCAACCTATCTTTTCTATGAAGTTCAAGAGTAAAGTGGTCTTCAGAAGATTTCAATTGGAAAATGAGAATATACATTTTAAAGAGCATCTAAAAAATAATTGATTTATGAATTTTAAACAAAATCGTTGGAGCGAATTTTGAGTAAATCGAAAAAAAAAACTGAAAAAATACATCAGTAAAGTACTAGTACTTTTTGGGCGATTTTGATCAAAAGCTTATTTTTACGCCCTAGGTGGGTGTCTAGATTAAATATAAAATTTCAACTTCCTAGCTCAATTCCTTCAGGCTTAAAGTCGATTGATTTTCGAAACAGGCAAAAATGGAGTGATTATTTGAGTCACGAGGAAAAAAAAAAAAAAAAAAAAAAAAAAAAAAAAAAAAAAAAAAAAAAAAAAACAGTAAAATGATATGAAATTTGTATAAAAAATTTTAAGAAAAAGTTTAAAACAAGTTTCGGTTTCGGCTGAAAATCTTGCTCGGACCCAACCAACTCCAAACCGGCATCAAAAATTAAAATCAACAATTTTAAAATTCCTTAGCAATTGATTAATTTAAAGGGGTGTGCAAGAACAGATTGAATTATACTAAATAAATTAAATCGAGTCGAATCATATATCACTTTCCCTGACAAAACAGAAGAGAAATTAAGTAATTATTTAAATAAGGAAGAAATTTCAACAAAAATTAATTTAAAAAGAAACATTTTCTTTTAGAAAACTATTTTTTAATAGAAATTATTTGTAATAAACCCGTCTGAGACATAGACACTTTCTAACAAACTAAATACTGGACACCTGGAATTAGCTACCAGAAGAAATTACTAATTACAATAATGTAAATGACTTCAAAAATAAGTTTTAAAAAAATCTGGTGTGAATGGTCGTACAGTATACAACTTCCTCTGATAAAAAAGCCAGCTATTGTAAATTTTTTAAATTTTTTTAAAATTATAATTCAGAGAGCGGTTGGCAAAATTCTCAATCTAAAAAGTGGGTCGCAATGTCTAAAGAGAGCCCTTGAGTTAAGTGATGGTTGTTTTGTTTTGTAATTGTAATGGTTGAAAATATTTAACACGGAATGTATTGATACTAAAATCAAAATACCAGATAATGTACTGGTTGCTTCACTTCTAATTAACTAGCTATCTCTCTGATAAGCTAGTAGACTATAACTTTCTTGTCTTTTCACATATGCCCAGGTCGTAGTTATCAAAGTCGCAAGACTTAACAAGGGGAGGGGACTTAAGGGGTGAAATTAGAAACACAAACCTTGTTTATTTATTGTTGTTACTGTTTATTGTTGTTTATTTAGGTATTTTTTTTTTGAGAATTTTTAATTTTTTGTTAAAACATTAATTAGATTTAAATAATTATTTTAATTTTTAGTAAATTTTAAAAATGATGACTTTATTATATTTCCTAATATCTCAGAATTATATGTGAAAAAAAAATTAATTTTTTAAGATTGAAGGTTATGTGTTTTCTTGTTTACTATGTCGATGATCTATCTATATCTATATCTTCTATCGATCGGATAAGTTTGCTAATTGATTATAAATGAAGCAACCGGCCCTTAATTGGTTCTTTAATAAATTTTCCTTATTTATATTTTTTTTTTGTTATCATTTCATTAAATATTATTTTTACTGTATTTTTTCCTCTAACGATAGATCTATAAGATTGGTAACTTAGAAGGATGCAGTTGTTTTTTTTTTTTTTGCTTGTGGCCAAGATCGGAGGTTCCTCAATGAACATCTGCTAAGGCTGGCTAGACGTTCTGTCAAAAACATTGACCTGCCTGTTTTGGTATTTGTCCTCCGGAATCCCCAGATAACATGTCTATGTCGAATTTTTTCCTTAATGGGTATTAATAAATCAATATCTACATAAACACTTGGAAAAGATAATCAACTGCATACCTCTATTCTCTAAACAAAAACTTTAACTATTAACATCTGAAATCAGCGTTAATTCATTTTAACAACTCCTTGCCTCAAATTGTTATTCTGTAATCAAATACTTTAACGTCAAAGCGTTAAAATAGAAATATCAATAGTGTTAAAAATTAATGTTAATGTTAAAATTAATGTCATGTTCCTTTAATATTTTAACGCCGTATTTAATGCACAAAAATGGCGTCTTTAATGTAAAAAGTAAGGTTATGATTTTGACAGCTTTGAGATAAAAGAAACATGTTAACGACTCTATTAAAACTTTGTTTAGAGAATAGTATTTTTTAAAGCTGGTGTGTCAGATAGGCCTACAAGATTGAAAATCAAGTTAGTATTGCGCATGCGCGAGAGGTTATCGAGAAATGCAAAAAAAAAAAAAAAAAAACAAGCAGAAAACAGCTATCTTCATATGGATCGTAAACACCTGATGCTAAAAAGTAATTGTTAACGTCGCTGTTTAAACTTGGTTTAGAGAATAGCATTTTTTAAAGCTGGTGTTGTTACTTTACTTTTTAACACCCATTTGTTGATGTTAATTTTAACATCTGCTTTTAGAGATTAACTGTCAGTGAACGACCTGTGCTTTATTTACTTCATTAAACGAAAGATATTATACAATTTTATTTAAAAAAAATGATATTTGAATCCAAAATAGGTGGAAACAACGATGTCATCTCTATCTCACTCTCTTCATTAATTCAAATTAAGTTCAAGGCTCAATCAGGGTTTAAAAAAAGACATTCAAATCCTCTTTAAGTGTGAGTGGATTTTTTTTTCGAATTCAACATAACATTTCAGGGTCAAAATTTAGCGACTATCTTTCTCTCTTTCATCTCTCCTTCAAATAAAACATGACCTTTTCTTTTCTTTTTTTTTATTTTATGACATTCAATTTTTTTAAAACACCAAATTGCGCAGCCGTCCAATATCAAAATTGAAATAATGATTTATTAATTAAACTTTCACGGTCAATTCATTTCAGGATAAAAAAAAAAGAAGAGGGATAGCATATGAAAATTAATTAAAAAAAGAATTTTCGTCAACTAGAATAAAAGCGTTTTACGGTCAATGATTCAACTCTTTCAGATAAATGTCATTCTAATAAATATATCAAGAATTAAATAAGACCGATCCGCAATGAGGGGTAAAGACGAAAAAAATGAAATTAAAAAAAATCAAGAATATCTTAAAATGATCTTCCCTTATCTAGGATATACAAGTATAATAAAATAAAAAACTATTTATAATTGTTTGAAAAATTACAAAATAATTATCATAATTTAAATATTATTATGATATAAAATTCCTAATTATTTTATATCAACTAGTAAAAAAAAAAAAGAAAAAACCGGATAAAACCAAAATCTATCCTTGATATTTATATGCTTAAACCAATTTATAGTAGGAAATTTAAATATGAATTTTTTTTTAAGTAAAATTTACTATCACTCACTCACTCTCTGGTAAATTTTTAATCGATGGTATAAATATTTTATACTTTATAAATAATTGTATCGAAAATATTTGAAAACAGATAAGCTTACTAAAATTTAAAAGGTGAAAATTAAATATAAAGATGGCCTAAATAAATCCCACCCCCCTTCCACCCTTCAAATTCAAACAATAAATCAATAAACAATAAATGTCTAGTTTTACTAAAAAGCTGGTGTGACAAGCACAGTACACAACTTACTGTTCCCGAAGGGTAAGAGGTAAAATTTATAAACAAAAAAATATTTATATTTTTTTACCATGGCAACCATTTCTCCTATCCTTCCTATGAAGTACAAGAGTAAAGTGGTCTTCAGAAGATTTCAATGGCATAATGAGAATATACATTTTAAAGAGTATCTAAAAAATAATAGATTTTTGAATTTTAATTAAAATCGTTGAAGCAAATTTTGAGAAAATCGAAAAAAGCTGAAAAAATACAACAGTAAAGTACTAGTACTTTTTGGCTGATTTTGATAAAAAACAAATAAGCTTAAATAATCACGCCCTAGGTGGGTGTCTAACTTAAATATAAAATTTCAACCTCCTAGCTCAATTCCTTCATGCTTTAAATTGAAGCCAGACAGACAGACCATGTCGCGAAAACATTTTTGGATTCAGGGGACCTCAAAACGTGTATGTCCATCAAAATCTCGACATCGAATTTTTGACATGAATCCGATACTTTCTCTATATATTATCATATACAGTATATATATATAGAGGTAAAAGAAAGTAAAAATACAATTTGAGAGTGTATAACAAATCATTTTCATAACAAATTTAATATAAACAAGATCAAATATGAAAAAAAAAAAAAAAAATAGAAAATTTCTAGTTGCAGACTTAATGATAGATCTTCAAAATTGGAGCCATTTGGATACCAAATGGCCTAAATAAATATGCCTGGACTCAAAATATATATATTAATTAAATACAAGTCTCGTTTAAGGCTTAAATGGCCTCAGTTGCCGAGAACACTGTGTGTATGTGTATATGAGTGTGATTGGGAAAAAAGTGTGTGTTTAAAAAAATAAAAATATTCAAAAAGATGATATTTTTACTAATAATGGTAGAAGTTAGTCTAAAATATTAATAAAAACGAAAATGTAAATAGCATTTTTACATATTCATAAAATTTGAGTTACTTATTTGAAAACAGGTATTATATAAATAATTAGCAGTTGGTTGATTTTAATTTCCGCTAATTAATAATATATTTAATATGTGAGAATAAACTTTCTAAATTCGGGGCCAAATTCGCTTTTAGATAAAATTTTAAATTAAAAAAAAAAAAAAAAAATTGGTGTGCTGGGAAAAGAGGTTTTGTAGGTGCAAGTGTGCGTGTTTGCACGTGCGCGGTATTAAACACACTCTCTAATATAGCGAATGAATATCTCATATTATTTTCCAGGCATGTCGACATTGCGGAAGTTAAAGGTCTCTAGTGTTGCTGTCAAAGTGGGTCAGTCAGACATACAGTAGATTGGGCTTCGATTGAATGCCATTGCCGGGGACCATTTAATTGGGGTCCGTTTTAACAAGTGACCCTTTCAATTAAGAGAAAATTCCTCAATCGTTAAGTTTTATCGAAGGTGACGAAATAATCAAACACTTTTATTATTTATCTTAAAATTTTTCCTCCATTGTAATATATTTGTTTATTCATATAAAAATATTTAAGAAATCCCAGTAAAATCACTAATAGGTAATTCATATATATATATATTTTTTTTTACAGTGTATGTTATTTAGGCCAATACAATGAAAAAGCAATGTTTTCATAGAATTTATAAATGTAGCTATTAAGGGGGCTCGGGAGCGAAGTGGTTATGCATGTTTTTCCCAATAAGATGGCGTAGTGTGTCATAAAAAGTATGCCCAAAAATCAAGTAATTCAAAAATTTGCCAAGAGATGTCAGAATGGTAGCTAATAATATTTAATGCACTTGGTTGATTTTCATTGATCTTTTAACAATAAATACTTTATAAATGTTATTATATATTAAGTGTCTTTTATAAAAGCATAAAAATATATAAATATAGGCCAGATATAGGCTAATACTATATCGTCTGTTAGACTAGCCTGCCATCTATTGCAAAAATGCTAAACTAATTTGACCGTTGGTTTTTAAATAAATCATCCAAGCTTATTTTAAAAATTTCTTAATTAATATGTGATTAATAATAACAATATATTCATTTTTGAATTAAAAAAAATTAAAGATTATTGGGACAGATTGTTTTTTTGTATTTGCTTGATAACAAAAAAATTAATTACGATAATTTTTTAATAAGTCGTTAAAAAAATTATAGCGCGATGTCCCAATAAACTCTTATGAATTTAATTCATTTAAAAAAAAACACGTTGAAAGATTTCTTATAATAGTCTAGTTTTTTTAAAAGTACGTTTAGACGTCGCTCCTGAACCCCCTTGCCTACTGATGTATAAAATTTTAATGTAGAATTTAAATTTTTAAAAACCCGGAAAGGTCAACTAGAAAATTATTTTGAAAAACCTAGCCAATATCTTAATTAAATTTCAATCTCAAATAAACAAAAAAAAATTTTGAGGAATAATTTCATTAAATTTGATTATATAAAAAAAATAATAAGAAGAAATTAAAATTATAATCTAAATTAAGCTATTTTTAAGTAAATTTATTTGAAATTTTCTTAAGTAAACGATCCATGAAAAAGACTCAACTTTCTATTTAATAGATTTGCATTAATTAGATGTTCTATTTTATATGTAATTTCAGTGTTTAATGATTTATTGTACTATTATTTATGTATGAGTAAAATTCTGTTAACAATTTCAAATAAGCATATGGTACTATCATTTAAAAAACATACCGATTAAAAATTTAAATTTTCAGAAATTAATACTTTGAATATTAATCACGCAAATTAAAAAGAGGATAAAGTCAATCTAAAAAATAATAAATAATTCACTAGTTTTTATTCTATGCTGCCGAGTTAATAACGAGAAAATGTAAAATAGACTAAATAAAAAATGTATGATGAAATTTGAGCGGTCCTCTTGAATCGGGAAAAAATAGGAACTAAAACTGTACGACTATTATGGCTAATAGATGGCGTTAAGATCGTGCCTGCTCTAACCAATAAGAAAGCTTGCTTTGGACTATCTTTTTTTGAATTTTCTAGATTAAAAAAATTACGTATTTATAATTTTTTATGAAATTATGGGAAGGATTAAAAGTTATAACGAATTTTGTTTGAAAATTATTTAATTTCTAGAGTATCGATTTTAGCACGAAGTACCATCATCAGGTCCGCTAAAAATAGTTGTGATATATTTACAATTTACATATGACATATAAATTTAACTATTTAAAACTATATATCTAACTATTTTAAATTATATGTCATATGTAAATTGTAAAAATATCACAAATATAAGTATTTTTCACATTTTTTGCGGAACCGATGATGGTACTTCGTGCCGAAATCGATAGTTAAGAGTTTAAAAAAAAAATTCGTTATTACTTTTTTACTTTTGATCCTTCCCATAATTTCAAACAAAATAACGAAAAATGGAGAACTTCATCAAGAATATAAATTTTCACTACCAACTACATACACCAAGCACGAAAGTAATATATTTTTTTAATTTTATTAAAAAAATTTTTAATAAATTTAAAAAAATTTGAAAAATCGTAACGAAAATTTCATTAAATTATCTAAAGTACAAATTTAGAAATTCTTTAAAATAAGCATGTGTTTGAAAAGTCGCAAGTTAATTAAAGTTTCTCTTTAAAAAAAAGCTAATAAAAAAATTTAATTAAAATAAAAAAAAAAAAATCTTTATCAGTATTGTAACATATCATATGTAGCGATAAGACTTATTTATTATAATATCTTTTCTTAAAATTATTTATTAATCGTCTCGATAACCTTGCAAGCAATAAATAACCTTTTCATTTTTTTTTTAATTCTATATTCCCTTTAGAATTTCACAAGAGGGGGGCGCGAACTTGCTCCACTGGCATTGGCGGACCCCTCCTAAGCCAAGGAGGCGTTTCCCAACCCGGAGGGCCCCCTTACCCAATTGCTTGACTCTCTATCACTTGATTGATTTCAATTTTAACAAATTGATAGTGAATTTATGCTCTTATGTCGCCAAGCTTTCTCTCATTATGTAATTTTTTAATAATTTTTCTTTGTAAGATTTTTAAAACAGGAAAAGAGTAAAACAAAATAAAAAAAAAATTGATAAAATAAATATAAATTAAATAGCGTTTTAGTTACGCTTTTACTTAGTACGAAAATTATATAAAGGTAAATAAAAATCAACGAATTAGAAAAATTTTTAACAACCACTGATATTAAGATCTTTTGTGTTGATTAATAATTTTTGGGATTTTTTTTGAAAAACAAACACATGCTTTATGAGATTGAAGAATTAACACTTTGGAATTATAAATAAAAAGTATTAATTAAAGAAGAAGATTAAGATCTATTAATTAGTTAGATGAATCTGTTTTTACAATATATTATATCTTTGAAATAATCATCATATTTCTCACTTTAAGATAAGTAAATACATCGAGTTTTATTTTTTTTTTTAATCAATATTCAAATGAAATGTTTATATTTATACCAGTGGTAAAGACCGCCTTCGACTAAGCCCCCTGGACCCCCTTACTCGCCTTCTGCGAGAAAATGCATCAAATTTATTCTTGCTGATTGTTTGGAAATTTTCAAATTTCCCTCTCTTAAATTTAAAATTTCCCGCTCCCGCCCACTTCCTGTAACTCTAGCCAATCAGCGTCCTGATCGGCACAGACGGAAGCTAGCCGCTAGAGCTTCATACATCGTAATGATAATGATTATTTAATTTCGGCGCATGTGGTTTTTCCTAGGCTTATGTTACCCGTTCCAACAGTAATTAGATCTTTTGTTGCTAAATAAGGTGAGTCCCAAAGAATAAAGATCTGATAAAATAATCACATATGGATGGATTTCTCACTAACTATGTATTAAATCAATGATAATAAAATTTCATAATTTTTTTTTTTTTTTTTTTTGTTTTAAGCAACTTTAAAAATTAAAGTGAAAAATTTTTCCAATTGTTTTTAAAAAGGGTAGTATGTCATTTTTTTTAATTAAATGTTTAAATAAAAAATTGGTTATCCAAAATGTAAACACGAAAGCTGGCAGTGCAGCTAATTTATTTATTTTTAAAAAAGATATCCTTCTAGTGAAGAGATTAAATAATATCAATATGGGAAAAGAAATTTTAATGAATTTTTTTGTTTCTAAAAATTTCTTATATTATCTCTTCTCACCCTAATCATAAATAAATTAGTAATGTATATATTGACACGATAATAAGAGAAAGCAACATGAATTTTTATGTAGGCCTATGATAAGAAACCGACGAAAAAAAAGAATAAAATTTTTAAAAAATTAAAAGGCAGATATTTATTAATTATTTTTTCAAAAATAATAAAAAACAATTTATAGCTGAGATGATATATTAATAAGAGGGTAGAAATGAGAGATGCAGCCAAGGTTATTTCTTTATACGTTTAATTCACACAGCTGATGTTTCAGTTCCGTGTTTGAACCATCCTCAGAGCTGGCGAAAAGTCATTATGAAAGTGTCATAGTGGATTTTATACATTGTTGAACAACTTATATATAATAAATGTGATGATTTATGTACCTGGTCATCTTATACTGTGTATATATTTATTATATAAGAGTTAGATTCAAAAATGTATAAAATCCAGTATGACACTTTCATAATGACTTTTCGCCAGCTCTGAGGATGGTTCAAGCACGGAACCGAAACGTCAGCTGTGTGAATTAAACGTATAAAGAAATAATCTTGGCTGCATCTCTCATTTCTACCCTCTTATTAAAAATGGTAAATATTTTTTTTTTTTTTATAAAATTTTACTAAAACATGTCAATATATTTTTTTTTTCAAAATATATGGTCTCATATAAAAAAATCTTTGATAATTTAAGTATGAATGGAGGTAAGTTGTAAGAAATCAATCGGTGGAAAATTTAAAATTTCAAAATTTTATATGCATGGGGGATAGAGGAAAAAATAATTTGAAATGTAATTAAAAAAAAGTCGGAAAAATTTTACATAACATCAATTGATGACTTTGCTATTTCACACGGAGAGAAGAAAAAGCAATATTTTTTTTTTTTCTTACCTAAGGTGTATTATTTATATTTATATTTTAAATATTACATAAAATATAATTTTATTAATAGGACAAAAATAGAAATAGACAACTCGAGGGGAGAGTGCATTGCTCCCAGGCATAGAGGACCTCTCGACTCTGGATCGGTCTTATCTATCGGCTCCGTCCCCCTCCACACACACACACACACACACACAACTGATAACGAGCGACTTCGATTATCATTTTTCAATTTAGACAACCGACAAACAACCAAACGACTTGGTTTAGTTTAGAATATTTATCTCTCACACTTTCTCACATCTTGATTAAAAAAAATATAAAAAAATAAGGAATATTTTTAATATGAAAGGGAAAAAAATACGACGACCAATTTGCACAATACTTTGGCTGATTAGACAACAACAACAACAACAAAAAGACCTTGGAATGATGTCGAAAACAACAACAGTTCATATAATTTGAAACGATTTCTAAATCTGATGATTGTCTTTAGAAATTTAACTAAATTTATAATTTTATAACATTTTATTTATGTGTTTATGTTTAAAACTCATGCGCAGGGACGTGAACAAAAATATTTTTTGGTTTATCAAGTTAAATCAAATAAAAATTCCGATAACGATAATTAAATCACTCTTAAAATAAATAAAAAAATTTTTTTAAAAGATTGTAATCATTTATTAAAACGAGATAAAGTTCGAATTCTATTCATATTTTACCTGTTAATGATAACACAATCAAAAATTTATTAAAAATGATGAATTTTATATTAAAATTTTTAATCATTTAAAAAAAAATCACTGAAATTAGTGATTGTATTTAATTAAAAAAATTGAAAAAATTTCTTTTTATAAGATGTAGGCCTATATATGAACTTGAAAATTAGTATTTATTTTAGGTGAGAGAAGAATTTTGAATAAATAAATCTTTAAGTGAAATAATCGAGAATTATAAAAAATTATCATGAATGAAAAAAAAAATTAATTTTATAATAAAAATAATAAATAAAAGTACAAAAGTCAAAGTATATACTTTTTCAACATAAACGAAAAATCTGCATATCATCTGCTAAAGAATAAAAATTTTATCAACTAAAGTGATTAAAATAAAAAAAAATAAAAAAAATAAAAAATAGTTTGTTTTTTAAATTAATTTGTGATTAATTACTATTTCAAAAATTTTTTATTTTTTATTTATCACGATCAAAGCGAAAATTTTTAAAATATTTGAAGATATTTATATGGATTAATAAAATTTTCTTAATTCAAGGATCTCAGGAAAGAGAATGCCAAAAATTCAAAATTACTTTTTCTTTTTTTAACCAATCAATTTTATCAACAAAATCAATTCTGCTGAAGTGTTGTTATTTTAAAAAAATCTGGTGTGATTGGCACAGCATTCAACTTTATCTAACCTTAATAGCATGTGTCCTGTGCTTTTCACACCAGATTTTTTTTTTGTGTCGATATATATTTAATTACCGTCAATATATTAAAATTCAAGATGTAGTATAAAGATGGGAAAATATTTATATTTTGTTACCATAACAACCATTTCTCCTATCTTTACTATGAAGTACAGTTAGGGACAATATTAAGTCCAACCCATGCGTTTTCTACTTGTGATTATTTTATTGTTTTTAAAAAAATATTAGGTATATATTTTTTAATAAAAACTTTCATGGTTCAAACCTAGAAAATTTCCAATAAAAATCAACATTTTCTTTTATAAAAACAATGAAATAATCACAAGTAGAAAAAGCATGGGACTTAATATTGTCCCTCACTGTACAAGAGTAAAGTCTGCTTCAAACAATTTTGAGTGCAAAATGAGAATATACATTTTATAGAGCATCTAAAAAAATAATTAATTTTTGAATTTTAATCAAAATCGTTGCAGCAAATTTTGTGAGAAAATTGAAAACAACTGAAAAAATACTAGTTACTTTTTGGCCGTGTTCCGTCCTACTATATATATATATATATATATATATAAAATTTCGACCTCCTAGCTCTCTTCGTTCTTGAGATATTTTGTTCACAGACACAGAGACTTTTTTGGATTCTGAGGACCTCAAAACGTGCATCTTCATCAAAATCTCTACATCGAATTTTTTACATGAATCCAATACTTTCTCCCTACATATATAGGCAAGAGAAAGTAAAAATTAGCTGGAACAAAATTTTGCCTACTCAGAAATAATCTAAATCTGTGAGTAAATATTATAAGAAAATAGTTTTCGGCTTTAGATATTTTTTAAGATAAATATTAAAATTATATTCACGGATATAAACTAAACACCTTCTAATATTATTTAATTTTTATATAATTCAATGACAAGGAATATTGTGAATAATAAATACTTCCTTGTAAATCGGAACTAATTTCTATAATTATAAAAAAAAATAGTGAATCAGAATTTAACTAAAAAAAAAGTAGACACTTGCAATTAATAAAATGAAAATTGGCGGATTGGAGCGAGTGTCCATTCGACCCACTTGTTGTCTTTCTTGGCACTGACCTACTCAGGCCAGGCGAGAGAGATGGTGGCCTGGGTTCGATTCCCGTTTGCTGCCTGGGGCCTCCTTATTATCCAACAGAAATAGACCCTTCTTAAAGGAAAATGAAAGGTGGAATACATATTATATATCTATAATATTTATATGATTGTGATAAGGGAAATCGAGTCAAGGCTCTCCTCTGTATGTGTGTTATCAACGATACTATTACCGGAACGTCAAGATAAAATATTTAAAATAAATAGGTGATCCCAAATATTAATAATTATTTAATATTTTTTACTCCATTTTAAATAAAATCACAAAATAATAAAGAAATGATAAATTCTAATATCTGCAAGCAATTAGAGCAAGATACTTGTTCATTAAAAATATATATTTAATAATATAAAATGGAAGTAAAATTCAAGAGAGAAAAAAATAAAATAAATAAAAGTTGTTTTTTTTTTTATATTGAAATAGAGAAGGTTTAAAAAATTAACCACGCCTAAGGTGGATCTTAATAAAATTGAGAAATATTTTTGTGAGTAAATCACAATTGTACTTACTCATTTGCTGTTCTTGTTGTTGTGGTGGATGTTCATCGAGATCGCCGACTCGAGGCATTTCTTGGACGGTATCAGAACACTCACTAAATACACTGATTGCACTTGCTACAGAATTCGATAGGTAGACCATTTTTCTTCGTTTTTGGTGTTTATTGTTATTATCTAAATAACGTCCATCTTCATCTGAATAATCTTCATCTTGTTCATAAAATCCACTTTCATGTTCATGCTTTTGTTCCTTATCTTTATCTTTATGTCCACCCATTGCACATAACAAACAACACAAGAAAATAAAATAATATTTTTTAAATCACAACTAACTCAAGCTGAGTTAACTAGAGATGTTAACAGGATGCTTGCGAAGCCACGACTGAAGTATGCTAGCTTAGCAAGCAGAGGCAACGAGGCAGACAGTCAGCTGGTCGAGGGGGCCGCCCCTCCCCTTTGGCTCGTGGTGGGGAGAGCTGCTGGTATTCGTTGCTTATTCTCCGAACCAACCCCCACTCCTGACACTAAAGACACTTCCCTATTCCCCTCCCATCACATGCGCTCGGACACTAGCGGCATCAGTGGTCACTAAACGAAACAACATTTACAAAAAAAAAATCTATATAAAAAATAATACAAAATATATTAAAAAAAAAAAAAACACCTGTTGAAAGGAAAATAAATTTGCATATACTGATTAGAGGCTAATTCAAGAGAATTTTTCTAAGGCGATCATCAACTCGGATTAACTTATATTCCCTTTGCTTTTAAACAAATTGATATTTGATATTATTTTTCTAATCTGATGAGACCACCATTTGTCAATCATTACAATCTCTTGATTTTTGATATTCCGAATTTAATTTAAATAAAAAACAATGGTAAAATTAAAGACTGGATTCCTTTACAGTCCTGGGCAATATTTAAGCACCTGATCAGGTCTATTCTCTAAAAACAGACGTTAAAATTTAAAATCAACAAATGGGTGTTAAAAAGTAATGTAAAAACAATCAGCGTTAAAAAAATGCTATTCTCTAAACCAAGTTTTAACAGCAACATTAACATGTTGCTTTTATTTCAAAGCTATCAAAATCATAACCTTACTTTTAAGGTTAAGGACGCCATTTTTATTTCAAACACGACGTTAAAAAATTAAAAACAGCCCCGCACGTGGCTTTAATTTTTAACACTTTTTACTTTAACTTTAAAGTTTTTGTTTACAGAAGAGCTACGTTTTTGCTTGGAGAAATAAAAGCTAACGTTTTTGCTTAGAGAAGAGACCTGGAAGTGATTATTTAAAAAAGATATATATAAAGAATTTTTATGGAAACTTGTGGTTCTAACGTAGAAAAGAATTTCCAGTAAAGACAGGGGGTATTTATGGGGGGGGGGGGCCGGGGCCCGCCCCCCCGAAATTTCCCAAACACATATACATATATAGGGATATACAGACATCAGCCAACAAATTTTTCCGCAGGATGGACAACTTTGGTTCCGCAATAGAAAAAATGTTCCTCAAAAATTTCGTGTGAAAAAGTATAGTTTCTTAAAAAAAATTTTCCTCAGAAAAATTTTTGAGTTCGGCCCCCCCGAAAAAAATTTCTATATACGCCCCTGAGTAAAGATTTACATTTTCTTTTAAAATAACAAGAAATAATCACATGATGCCGATGTTTTAATATCGTTCCTCACTGTTCATTGCGAAAATATATAATAGTCAATCCCCCATAATAAGAAAACATTGAATAAAATTTATATTTGATGTGATATGATTATAATAAATAAACCCATCGAAAAAAAATAAAAAAATTTATATAATTAAGGTTTTAATAGAAAGGCATTGAGAAAATTTGTGTTTAAATTCAAGGTTGTAATAAAAACAAAATCTTTAATTTTTAGAAATCATCTGCCAGTAGTATTTTGTGTGTAATTAATAATATTTATATAATTATATTTATAAATTTTAAAACTGAGAAAAGACGAGATTCATATAATTTTCTTCCTTTACCATCTTGAAATCAACGAGAAATCACCTAGTAGGCTAAAGGAAGAAAATATATATAAAATTTATTAATTTCTCAGGAGAACTTGATTGCGATATTTCAAATTTTGATTTAATACACATTTATTAGAGTTTAGTAATATTCAATTCAATTTTTAAAGTCATATTTGAAATATGGTTTTGATGAAAAACTAGTTAAGGCAACGCTCTACGTTTTTATCATGTGATTATTTCAATCGGTTAATAAAAGAATATAGAAATCTGTATTGGAATTCTCTTCTACGTTTGAACCATAAAAGCTTTCATTAAAAATTGTAAATAATTAAAAAAAAAAAAAAAAAACATGAAATAATCACATGAAAAAAAGTATAGGACTATTAGAACTCAATGTATAAAGTGAGAGGCAATATTAAAACACCTCTTGGGTTTTCTCTTGTGTTTAGTTCATTATTTTTATTAATGAAATATTCTACCTTGGAATCACAAAAAAGTAAAAATGAAAATTTTTCACTTAAAAAAAAAATCAATGAAATAATCACGCAAAAAATACATGGGATAGATTGAAACTCACTATTTCTATATTTTCTTCAAAATTTGTTTAAATACTAGTGTCATCAATAAAAATTTGAGTGGAATTTTTGGAAGACTAGGTCTAAATCGCCTCAAATGATGGAAACAGACTAGAAAAAGAATCTCTCCAGATAGGCAAACTTTAAATTGTTGAAATATCAATATCTGGATGATTTGACAAATGATTAAATATTGTTTTCAATTATAAAACCAAACTCCCGGTTTAATATTTATTCCATATTTCAAATATAGAATAAAATTCTAATATTGATTTTCGAAAAGAAAGATGACTGGTCAGAGGTCAAAAAATGTGACTGAAGAAGATGTCAGTCAGGAGGATAGCGTCTATCGACTTCCTCTCTAGTGACATATGTCAAAGAATTTCCCTGATTTACAGATTAAGAGAGCTGATGTGGCTGAAGTGAAATTTTTTGTATTTATCCTTGACCTATGGCTCAGAGGTAGATTATTAGATTCTGGTGCTAAAGATCGAGGGTTCGCATCCCGCCTCAGGGGAAAAAATTTATTTCAATCAATTGAAATAAATATGGATCTAACCTCAGGTTGCCGCAAAAGACCAGAAAAAAATTCGCAATCCAGATAGTTAAATATAATATTAAATTTCAATACCTCCGTTTTAATTAGACCTACAATATTAAAGTTTAACTAAAAGTTTAATAAGCTTGTATTAATAAATAAAAATATATGTTAATATTAAATTGAATAAAACAATAATTTCTAATTTGTTGAGCGTGGAAGTGGCTGTGATTAATATCTTAAAAGAATGGAAGGAGGTAGAGCAGGAAGGAGTGTCTCCAAAACAATGAAACTCCCAGATATTCGCGACGTTTCGGTCCAAATTTATTTGACCATCATCAGCAATCAGGAGTTGTCATATGTAAATTTATATAAATATATTTAATCATATGTTCTTCGACTTGTAATGACATTAAAATTTTGCTCATCTCAATCGAAGGCTTAGATATGTGAGGAAGTAGAAGAAGATTACTTCCTCACATATCTAAGCCTTCGATTGCAGATGAGCAAAATTTTAATGTCATTACAAGTCCGAAGCACATATGATTAAATATATTTATATAAATTTACATATGACAACTCCTGATTGCCTGATGATGGTCAAATAAATTTACGAACGTCGCGAATATCTGGGAGTTTCATTGTTTTGGAGACACTCCTTCCTCTCTACCTCCTTCCATTCTTTTAAAAAATAATTTCTAATTATTTTGCTGATTGAATATTTAATATATTCATAATAATAGTTTGTATAAAATATGACAAAATAACATGTTATCGTGTTTATTAAAGCCCAAGCGAACAATCGGCAAATTTATCATTGTAATTAATTATCTTTGACAGGTAATTTTATTTAATCTTATTTTTATGTTATTTCCTTTATTAAATGACGTTGTCTTAAAAAAAAAAATCTTTCTTGATTTTCTAATGAATATTTAAAAAATTATTTTGAATATAATATAAAAAAAAATACCGAAATCACGAACTCTTTTCATAATCAAGAACCAAATTGCCCACGGGGCTTGGAGTAGTTGGTAGCGTCCTTCTATACCGAACGTCGCGGGTTCGGACCCCAGGCAGTCCGATAATTTTATTTAAGGCATTTGGATACCAAATGACTTAAATAAAAATGCCTGGACCCCAATATGTATAATACTCATTAACGGATATCGTTTAAAGTCTTAAATGGCCTAAGTTGCCGAGAAGACTGTGTGAATGAGTGTGTGAATGTGAGTGTGAATGAGAAAAAAAGTGTGAATGTTTAAAAAAAAAAAAAAAAAAAAAAAAAGAACCAAATTAAAAAATAATTTTTTAAATTATTATTATAATACACAACTTTCTCTTACCTTCGGTAATCGAAAGTTGTGTTCTGTGCTTGTCAGACCAGATTTCTTGTGTCGACATATATTTTAGTTTCCGACAGACAGTACGGTCAAGATGTAAAATTTAAAAGTATAGAAAATATTTATATTTTGTTACTAGGGCAACTATTTCTCCTATCATTCATATATAGATTGTAAAAAGAATCTAGCCTTCGGGCTTGGTCTAGTTGGTAGCGTGCCTACTTTCTATGTCGAACGTCGCGGGTTCGAACCCAGGCAGTCCGATAATTTTTTATCTAAGCCATTTGGATACCAAATGGCTTAAATAAGAATGCCTGGACCCCAATATATATATATTCATAATAAACGGTTATCTTAAAGTCTTATATGGCCTAAGTTGCCGAAAAGAGTGTGTGAATGTGTGTGTGTGTGTGTGAGTGAGAATGAGAAAAAGTGTGAGTGTTTAAAAAAAAAAGAGAATCTAAAAAATAATTAATTTTTGAATTTTAAACAAAATCTTTGGAGCGAATTTCGAGCGAAAAAAACTGAAAAAGTGCATCAGTAAAGTACTAGTACTCTCGGGTCGATTTTGTTCAAAAGCTTCGTGTCACGTCCCATGGGGGTGCCTAACCTAAGTCCGTGCAGAAATGCAAGTTTTTAAGGCAACTTGAGGACCTATTCAAGAAACAAAAAAATAGAATAGATAAGAATAGAATAGGAAAAGAACCCTTTTTAAGACAGGGCCAAGAAGGTCCGTCACCCTCACCCTATTAGCTCCCATTATGTTACATTTTACTGGATTTGTTTTCTTTCATCTCTTTCTTGGCCTTCATATCTACAATTGGCAAATACAGTCATTCCAGAAATACAGTACGTTGTTTTTTTTTTTTAAGAAGAATATGAAAATGCAGGCAGCCAAAAATAATAAAAAAAACTCTCGATACTCTGTGAACGTTCAGACGTTTCGGGTAAAATTTATTCACTCATTCTCAGTGAACAGTTCTAATGATAGAAAGAGAGTTAAGACAGTATAATTATACGATATGATATGATATTACGCGTAGTTATCCTTTGTATTCTACTTTGATAATACGATGATAAATAAAGATTTGAAAAAAAATTTTTATATAATATTTAAAAACGTTGTTTTTATAGTTAAAGATACATTCTAATAACATGTAGGCTATGTAAAATTATACTGACTTAACTCTCTATCATTAGAACTGTTCACTGAGGATGAGTGAATAAAATTTACCCGAAACGTCTGAATGTTCACAGAGTAACGAGAGATTTTTTTTTTTTTTTGGCTGCTCCTTATATATGTTGTCTTTTTTTAATGTCTTTTCGGCAACTTAGGCTATATAGATTTTTTATGATATTTAAATATAATTACGATATTTTGGGCTTAATTACAATTCTTGTTAAATATTAAGATCTTTTCGGCATTTAGACTCTGGGCCTGGCTTTATTTATTCAAATTAATTGATAAGGGTAGAAGTTGAAAGTTGATAGTTAATTTCGTCGGCATGGGCGTAGCCAGACTTGTTAGGGGGGAGGCCAACCACTCGTTAGGAGAGAGGGAGGGTTTGCAATTAATATACATATATTTATTATTTTCTTTAAATAGGCTTAAGCTTATTTAAAAAAAAATATCACAATGGGAAAAAAATATGTTTTTAATAGATAAAAATTTTCAAGACAAGCCAGGGGGACATTAGCCCCCCTGCCCCTCGCTGGCTACGCCCATGTTCATCGGTGTTAATTTTTTTCGTTCAGGAAAGGAAGAAAGTGTCCTTAAAACTTAGGTTTCTATCTCTTTATTAAGACCAGAGGGTTGATCTTTAGAAATGAAAAAACAAATGGTATAATAAAAAGGTATTTCAATGGTTCATTCTCGTTGAAATATTTTCAGGTCATTAGGGGCTAAGTGTTTGTTTCTTTTGTTTGAAAAGTATAGGTAGAATTGAAAAAATAAAATAAAAATTTAATTTGTCTGCCAGTCTCTGCTCCTACAACCCTTCCTTGATACAAATCAACAGCCACAAACACAATACTAAATAAAGGGTCGGACTAAGCCAAGCGCACAACTTTGCCCACCCACTATTCAAAGAAATAATGCAACGCATTTGTTTATTTGTTTTTTTTTTTTTTTGTTTTTTTTTTTAACATTCACACTTTTTCACTCACTCACCATTCACACTGTCTTTTCGGCAACTTAGGCCATTTAAGACATTTACGATAACCGTTATTGATTTAATATACATATATGGGGTCCAGGCATTCTTATTTAAGCCATTTGGTATCCAATTGGCTTAAATAAAATCATCGGACTGCCTGGGGTCCGAACCCGCGACGTTTGGTATACGAGGTTAGCACGCTAACCTCTACACCAAGCCCCGAGGGCTTATTTGTTTTGATTTTGCTGTTTCTATGCGAAATTTTCAATTTTTTAACAAATTTATAACAAACTAGGTTACTAATATTATATATAATTTTACTCGGGAGAAAGTCTAGTTTCTGAATATATAAAAAAAATTATAGGTTATGAAAGAAAAAAATATTGCCCTCCCCCCACTAGAGCGCCCCCTAATGGTCCGATGTTTACCAAAAGCTTTTCAGTTCTTGGCCTTTACCTCTAGTTTATGTGTGTAAAATTTCAAAACAATTGAACAAATAGTTTTTGAGTTTTCGTTGACGAAAAATATTACCACAGACATACAGACACACAGACATCATTCCAAAAACTTCTTAAATGGATTCAGGGGACCTCAAAACACATTTTGGCAGCTTCAGAAAAATTTCGATTTTTTTTTACGATTACATTAACTTTACCTGTCCAACCTACGGTTGATGGGCAAAGTTAAAAAAGGCTTTTTCTAGAATTCTATTTTTGGGTAATTAGAAATTATAAGAGTAATAATAATTATCAAGAATATTCAAATTAAATGGTAGCAAATATACATTTTTCCCTTCTCTAGATAAGTAAGGGAAGAATAGATTTATTTGAACGTATTAATGGTTTCCCTTAGTCGAAATTCTCCCTACAAAATATCAAAAATTTGACTATGTCGATGAATATAGTGATCGAGCTCCCCTTAAAATGTCGACTGGTAAGTAAAAAAAGAAAATGTTCATTATTTAGTACATAAGAACCTCGCTTAGCGAGCTCGTCTCATAACGATATATTCGCATTACGAGCAAATTGTAAAAAAATGACTTGCTTAACCGCCGAAGATTCGCATAACGAGTGGCGAGTAGAGGGGAAGTCCCGAATTGTGCGCATGTTACAACAAACAGTCAGTGTCATGGGGGACATCTCTGTTAGTGATTCGCATAACGAGAGAGTATGATTCTGGAACGAATATATTTGCCTAAATAACTCTCAATTTTTGAGATTAAAATAAATAAAGTTTAGCTCTTTTATTAATATAATTTTTCTAGGTAACTTCCTATATAAATATGTACCTCGGGGAAATTACAAACGAAAATGTCCCTTGAATTGGTTGGGGGTGAATGTTTAATTCATACAGGGTGGGTGTATGGAAGCCTTTTCATGGAACTTCATTTGAAATGAATAGCTTTGGCTTTAACATGAATTTGGATCGATCATCAGAGAGAAAGAGAGGGTGAAAGATAGCGAGGGGATAGAGTACCTAAACCAAAACCACTTGTTCTCTCTGTTTTCACAGAAAAAGATTTGTGGAATTTTAAGAATTCAAATGGAAAACTTTTAGAAAGAGATTTCTAAATACAGTCATGTCGAAAAGGTTCTTAGATATAATAAGTTAATCGTTTGAGTTGGGAGAAATTGTTTAGAAAACAAGATTTATTTTAAGGGAATAAGAGAGAAATTATTTTTTGAAATACGTTTAATAAATTTGTGACTAATTGATTGAAATAGGGACGGGGTTGATAATAAATAAATTTGGGAAAAATTTCTTCTTGGAAAAATGTAATGAAAATATTTTTTTTATGGCATTTTTGGTCGAAAACCCTTTTCTGACGAGATTTTAATAAATTGAAAATAATTTAAATTTGTTTATTAAGGTGCGCGTCTCGGGGTGCTAATTTTGGGAGATTCCAGCGGCCACAATTTTCAAGCTATCGACATGAAATTTTTTTAAAATAAAGCTATTTAAAATATCTACAAGTTATAGAAACCCTTTTTTTGATTTTTGAAAAAATAAATTTTTTTTTTAGATTAATGGCATTAAATAAAATATATTTTTAAAAAATTCGCTCTATATCTTGTAGATAATTAAATTAGTAATCATTGTGTTAAAAAATAATTAATTTTTTACCCTTAATTAATTAGCTGGAATCTTTCAAATGAAATGGAATAAATCCCTATGGGAAAAACTAACGCCACCTCTTGCCGCCTTGAGTAACTCGGTACTGAATCGTGTTCTAACGATTTTTCGAGACCTTAATAATTTATGGTTAAATTTCAAACTGTCCAGACACCGTACAGTTATAGCAAGTATTGTGTTAAAAATTCGATTTTGAGATTTTGAAAATGAACCTAGCAAAATGGTCTGTTTGTGAATAAAATTTCTCAAGAACGTAAAGAGCTACGAGATTGAAATTTTATAATTAACTTAGACACCTGGTATGCAACTATTCTTTTCTTCTCGCCTTGTTCCGCGATGCGGGGTCGGCGGACCTCACTCTTTCTCTCCAACCCTATCATACGTTTTTACGACCGGAAGAAATAGGCCCATGGTTTGACCTCTGTTGAAAAGAGGAAGAATGAGACAGACATTTAGAAACTGTCTGTCCCAGCTCGGGCAGCTCGTGGTCGCCATCCACGTACCCACAAGATGTGGGCCCCTGAGCAAACAACTGGCATGCAACTGAGAGCTTTTGAATAAAATCTGAGTCTGACGTCGAATTCTTTTTTTTTCTTAATATTCTCAAAATCGGCTAACGAATAAGGCCTAAATATTAAAAATTTAAGATGTATTTAATTTAATTTAATTTCATTCACACTTCCCAAACAGACATGCTGTCCATTAATTCGGGAAGCAACAAATACAAAAATATAAATAAATAAACCACATCATGATATACAGAAAACTCACAATAGTCATAAAAAAAGATGGCCTTGGTGTAGTGGTTAGCGTTCTGGCCATTTGTACCAAGGGTCGCGGGTTCGTATCCCGTCTCATGCGACAATATATTTCAATCAGATTGGCTACCAATCCAATGGAAATAAAAGAGGCGGAGTCTAAATGGCCTTCAATGCCGAAAAATAAAAATATTTAAAAAAGTAACAAAAAATCAAGCTTATACAAAAGATATCCCACTCCAAAAAAAAAGCTCCACAAAACAAAAGTATCCCATCCAGAAAGATATCACATAAAAAAAATCTCGACATTGAATTTTTGACATGAATCGAATACTTTCTCTCTATATATTTCATATAATAATAATTTGAAAATGCATCGAGCAAAATAGTCCCCTATATTAAAGGGTAATAGAAAGTAAAAAAACACTATATAGTATATTCTCATATTCGTCCCCAAAATTGTTTGTAGTCCATAGAAGAGATAGAAGTGATGATTATTGTAGTAACAAAATATTAATAGTTTTGTGTGATTATAAATTTTAACTCTCGCGTGTTAATGTAGTCTAATATCCGAAAGTATATGTCGAAACAATAAAATTCCAGTGTGACAGGATAGGATATAACTTAAAAACTGAGATAAATTTTAACAGGTCACTTGAAAAAGTCGCTTCAATAGAATTATTAATATTTAAATGTGTGTAATATTATGTAACACAGAAGATTTTAGTTTTGAAAAGAAAAAAATAATTTTCTATTTATAGTGAATCAGAAGTAAATTTTTATTAAAGTTGTTTAAATTCCCTACACATATTCTGTTCACCTTTGATTTTTCCCTTAGAGCGTGGGAGGATACATTGGCTCGAGGGCGTCTGGCGCATAGGGATGCTGCAACCCTTCTTCATCCTAAATACGAGTAGGCGCTGAACCGAAATCTATGACGTCAACACATCCTCGGATCATGATGTCATTGTAAATAAAATTAATTTCACACGAGAAATCGAATAATTAAAGATTCTTAAGGATTTATTTTATCGAATTAAAAATAGAAAAAAGAGCAACATTGACATTTTATATGATTAATTTTTATAAATATTTAAACGAACGTGACTAACTTCATATCTACTTCAATCTAAATGAAAATTAACACTAAATAAATAAATATTATATCCTTGAAATAAATGAGATAAATATTTTGAAATGATTCCCGTTCATTAGCCTCTTTCAGGAATTCATAATTAAAGCAACGTTCTCACTTTTGATGAATATTAAAAAATATGATGTGACTGACCGCACACATAACTTTCTCTCTTTTAGTATTTGAAAGTTAGGTGATACGCTGTCTCACCATCTTTTTGTATCCAGATACATTTAGTTTATTAAAACTCAAGAGATAAAATTTATAGAGGAAAATATTTATATTTTGTTACTAAATTTCTTATTATCTTTTCTAAAATGTTTAGTACAAAAGTGTGTTACAGACAATTTTCGGAATGAATATTAGTATATACACTTTAAAGAGGACTAAAAAATAAAAAATCATTGTGTGGTTTTATGAAACCACGATGCAAGTGAAACTTTTTTTTCGTATTTTCGGATCGTAGGCTTTTTAACTGAAAATTTTCAGCAAATTATTCAATTAAGGGTATTAAAATCGCGTATCTTATCTTATACTATTAAACGAGCAATGTATGTTTGTTTATATATAAGCATATCAGTTCTCGAAAACGGCTCTAACGATTTTTATCAAATTTTAAATATATATTTGTGGTCCCAAAATGAAATTGTGCTAGGTCTCATGTTTGGGAAAATTCGGGTACTAGTACTTTACTGGTGTACTTTTTTAGTTTTTTCTAATTTTCTCGAAATTCCCTTTAAAGATTTCTTTCAAATTTTAAATATTTGCTGGTTCCGATATAGAAACAAATTGCCCTAGGTCTCGTCTTCGGGAAACCTTGAGTACTAGTACTTTACTGGTGTACTTTTTTAGTTTTTTCCAATTTTCTTGAAATTCATTTTATGGATTTTACAATGGTCAAAGCATAGTGGGCTTGTCTTCTGGCCAATCCCTCCCTCTCTTTACCCAGGACCCACATATTTAGAATATATCTCTCCATGAATATTTAAATTTTAATTAATGTGCAATTTTGTAAATTTAATTTTTTATATCAATAATTCACACTTTTTTCTCATTCACACACACACACTCACACACATCCACACAGTCTTTTCGGCAACTTAGGCCATTTAAGACTTTAGACGATAACCGTTGTAATTAATATATATATTAGGGGTTCAGGCATTTCTATTTAAGCCATCTGGTATCCAAATGGCTTAAATAAAATCATCGGACTGCCTGGGTCCGAACCCGCGACGTTTGGTTTAGGAGGTAGGCACTCTACCTACTATGCCAAACTCGGGGGCTATATCAATAATTACAATGTATTTAATTTAATAATGTCAACAAGACCAATTAGTAGAAAATACTTATTCTAAATTCTATTATTAAAATACTAATTTTTGATTATTATTAATTTTATTCAAAATAATAATTTTTAATTGTCTCCAGGCTGCCAAGGCTTACGCATCGCCTGGGCAACTCATATAATGTATAGCTCATGATTAAAGTTTTCTTATTATATTCTTATCTTTTCTTCTCGTTACAATTTCTTTCAAATTTTAAATATTTCCTCTATACAAATCAAATTGGGCCCCTCGAGTACTAGTTCTTTACTGATGTACTTGTTTAGGTTTTTCCAATTTTATAAAAAAAAAACGACCGAGCTCCGGGTCGGTCAACCCGCAACTAATTTTGAAACTGGCAGTAAATAAATTTAAAAAAAATGAATCTAAATGCACTGTACCGTTCTGCCTGAACTAAAAGTACATATCGTTACAAAAAAATCTTTCAAATACGGAAGGTACAAAAAAGTTGTTGACTGTGCGACTAGTCACACCAGATTTTTATATTTAATAAAAAGGGAATAAGGCCTTAAGATAAAGGAGAGATAAAGAATATATTTGAATTCATTAATTATCCTTGAAATAAGAACGATAATTATAAAAATGCCCCTTTTCTAAAAGTAAAGTGAGATTATAGAATAATTTCTTTAAGAAAACAAAGAGAATCCAAACAGGTTCAGACTCGAAAGAGATAAGAGAAGTAAAGACAAATATGTAAAAATATAATTATTAATTAATTTTATATTTAAAGAATTTGACTGGTGTTGACCCACCAACAAATAAACACACATTTGTTAAATGTGTGCGCTTGGTATATGATGATTTGATACAAGAATAAAAAAATATGGGGATTGACTTCCCCGAGACTTTCTCGTATATTCTTTTGGAATTACGTCTGGGTGTGTGTGTGTGTGAACACGATTGCTTAAAAACCAAAGCAGCTAGATCGATGAAATTTGGTATATGCTCCTTACACTAAAATTGTAGATTTCTATCAACTTTTGGAGTAAATACGTCACTTGGAAGCAGTACTTTACTTAAAAGTTTTTTCAAAAATTTTGAAATTTTCAATTTTTTTGTTATATTATGATAAAATACTCTATTTTAAAAAGTTTTTATTCTTTGACATTTTTTCAAAAACTGAATAGTTTTTGAAATAATTAAAGAAGAAATAGAAAATATTCGTTAATTTTGATAAAAAATCAAAACAAAATCATACAGGTGTCATTAAAAAAAGGGTAAATATAAACAAATGAATTTGTTTATATTTATATGATTTTGTTTTGATTTTTTATCAAAATTAACGAATATTTTCTATTTCTTCTTTAATTATTTCAAAAACTATTCAGTTTTTGAAAAAATGTCAAAGAATAAAAACTTTTTACAATAGAGTATTTTATCATAATATAACAAAAAAATTGAAAATTTCAAAATTTTTGAAAAAACTTTTTAAGTAAAGTACTACTTCCAAGTGACGTATTTACTCCAAAAGTTGATAGAAATCTACAATTTTAGTGTAAGGAGCATATACCAAATTTCGGCGATCTAGCTGCTTTGGTTTTTAAGCAATCGTGTTGACACACACACACACACACACGACATAATGCCAAAAATGTTTTTTTTTGGACTCAGGGAGGTCTAAAACGTGGAGAAACATCAAAATCTCGAAGTCGAATTTTTTTACGATTACATAACTTTTTCTATACGAGAAAGTAATAAAATTAGTATTTTAATAATAGAATTTAGAATAAGTATTTCTACTAATTGGTCTTGTTGACATTATTAAATTAAATACATTGTAATTATTGATATAGCCCCCGAGTTTGGCATAGTAGGTGATTAACACCACCTCCTATATCAAACGTCGCGGGTTGGACGAAACAGTCGATGATTTTATTTAAGCCATTTGGATACCAGATGGCTTAAATGCCTGAACCCTAATATATATAATTACAACGGTTATCGTCTAAAGTCTTAAATGGCCTAAATTGCCGAAAAGACTGTGTGAATGTGTGTGTGTGTGTGAATGAAAAAGTGTGAATTATTGATATAAAAAATTAAATTTACAAAATTGCATTAATTAAAATTTAAATATTCATGGAGCGATATTCTAAATATGTAGGTCCTGGGTTGGAGGGATTGGCCAGAAGACAAGCCCACTATGCTTTGACCATTGTAAAATCCATAAATGAATTTCAAGAAA